>VYZW01014854.1:17276-30851 GCA_013401315.1 Balaeniceps rex | reverse complement strand
AGGGGCGGCGGTGCTGCCGGGGGAGCCCCTCGCCCCTCGGGGGGCCGGGGCGCGGGAGGCAGGGCGCTGCGGGGCTCTGCGCAGACCTGTTGCACGGCAGCCCGCGCCGGGCCGGGCCGGGCAGCGTCGATGGGGTTTCTGCAGGGGAAGGGGCAGGCGCGGGGCGGGGAGCCGGTGGACACCTTTCCCTCCACTGCTGTCATTTCGCCGAGCCTGTCCCCCATTTTGTGGTGCTGGTTTAAATCTCAGCGGTCGGTCTGAGCTTTCGGTTCGGTGCGGTGCGCGGCTAAATATTGGTGTGGTGTGATATAAAGCGAATGACCCTTGACCTATTTAATTACATGTTGTTGGGTTCTCGAGGAGGCATCCTGCACAGCACAAAACGGGGGGGGGGAACCCCACAAAGCCACACCCTAAAAGTTAGGCTTGCATATTAATTTCTCAAAGTCGGTGTTTGGAATGAATAAAGGCTTTCTTGTATGTTGCCTTAACATGTCTCTTGCTGTTCTCCACGAGCATTTGTACGGCGTATTCCCTTTCTTGACGCGCAAGTCCTAAAGTGTAGGTGTAGATGTGTGTGTGTTGGTGGGGGAGGGGAAGGGGTCTGTTTGGCGGAGCTCGTTGAGCGTTTCACGAAAAAAAGAAAATATTGCAGGATAATGTTGCAGAAAAGTGAAATACTCCATGGAAAAGAGCGCTCGTCAAGTGATGATTCGAATAAAATGGAGTGTAAAGTTAAAATTTCGAGACTGGTATTTTAGGCTAATAGTACGAAAACAAATACATTGTGCCGGAGGGAAATCTGATTGTAGGTAATAAATACACGTGTTTCCTCGTGATAAATACAATGTCGTACCTTTCTTCCTTAGCCCATTTATTAGCAGTCCTTTAACTGAGACTGCTCGTGTGGCATGTACAAGATTCAACATCATGCACCTTCCTTACCATGTGGCTGCACATGCTGGATTCAGGCCTCCTCCTGTCCTACAGTTAGGGTACTGTCAAATGCAGAGACACTGGGCAGGTTTCGAAGCAAATACGTTCATTCTGTGATAGCAGATGTTGTTGGCAAGGGAGCAGGATTGTCCTGGTGTGTTTTGGCATTGGGGTTTTTTTTTTTTGGTGGGGTTTTTTTTTGAACAATTACAGATAATAATTGCAACATCTCAACGACAGTGATAGTAAAAAAGGGAAGCTTTCCCACAGAAGGTTTGTGGAGGGGGTGGGAGGAAAAAGGAAAGCGAGAGGGGGAAGATGCTATCACATTAAAAATACATTAAACCTTTCTTGGGCTACACGCAATAATGGTAAAACCGATGGAGATTTGAGCAGAGCTGCCGTAGTTGTCTCAGTTTAACACCTTCAGTGAGCTAGGCAACAACCAAGGTTGTTTTTCCTCCCCCTAAGATGAAAAAGTGTGTTTCAGAAGCAAAGAGGATTAAAAATTACACATCCATGTAAACACTGGCAGCTACACAACTGGCCAAGTCTCATAGGACAAAAAAAAACCCCTCTGCAGATAAGTTGCCATTGGGATACATCCTCTGCCCTTCCCCCACCTGATTAAGTAACTCCAGTGTCCTCTGTCGTGCCACTGTTGTGAATTGTGCTACTTCTTGTTCTTTTCAGCGGGTGGCAAGTATGCTCCATGCTCAACAATCAGAGTATCGAAAGAGCAAAAATAAATTAAATCCTTGATAGGGAAGGGGGACATGTCTGCGCCTGGAATTGTCAGGCTTCTGCTCCGCCAGTTTGTCCAGTTTTGGTCCTCCCATTTATTTAGAGATGGGCTTTTCCCATTTCCCTGATGATGGGGCCAGAAGTAGACCTGTTGTCCACCTGATGTGCCGTGCCTCCTGGAAGGGCTTCTTGAACGGAGACTCCTCCGGCAGCAGCAGTCGTTAAAGGCTGACGGCCCTGAACTTGGAAGGAATAGAGGAGAACGTCCTTCAGCGTGGGTGGGATGTTGTTTCTTGGTAGTTGAGGTAAGTCAGCAGTGCGATACACTTAGGATTTAGCGATATGCTGAATTCGGGTCATCGTGGAGATGAGGCTGGAAAACCCATGCCAGGGCTTTAGCCTGGCGATTGCTGTAGATCGCTTTGGTGCCATTAGCTCTTGCTATTTTCTGTTGGCTTCTGTTAGAGTCCAGTGTTAGAATTCATGCTGTAGTTGGTATTGAGCCAATGTTGTTTATATTTTAGTAGTGCCAAGGAGCCCCCATTCAAATCAGGGCCATTTGGGGAATATCGTAGATGACAGTTCTTGCCCTGAAAAGCAGTTGCAATGTGAGTAAAAGTGAGGGAGACAAAAAGCCAGGAGGGTAAATGGTGGAAAAAACTGACTCAGGGGAACAGCAGCTGATTGTAGTGCCTTGTCTGTGGGACAACAGTGTGACCTCAGCTGGTAGGAGAGAGGAGAGTTGTTAACACCTCTCCAGTAAATCGGGCTGCTCTGCACAAAGAGGATGCAGGCGTCCCTTTGCTTTCCGTACCCTGCATTCTCTTTGCTATTGCTCTTTTAATTCCTAGTATTATTTTAGATTATGTACACCAGCCTGCCTATAAAATGATCAAGGTTTTGTAACTCTTGAGGGCAGATCCTTTTTTTCGTAATCATTATGAGGCAAGATGGAAGTAATTTTGTGAACTCTTTTTCAGCTGCTAAATTAAACTTCATTCCCTCTTCCCTTCCCTCCTCTTGCCTATTTTTAGTTAGGAGGAAATAGCTGACCTCTTTACAGCAAGAACGCAGACCCCCTGGGTGCCATTTGTAGGTTCCTACCAAATGGCCTACTTGGACAAGTTGGTTGAAATTAAACAAAAACATTGGAACTACAGCTCTACATAGGAATAGCAGCCTTCCTGTCAATACAAAATCTGTCATTTTAATGATAGTGAAACAAATGTCCAAAGGTGAAAAATGGGGTTTAGGTTGTTTTTCTTTTCTTTGGAAGACAAGAGAATATTTTAAGTTTGTTTTGTGTTTGGTTTTTTTTTTTTTTTTGTGGCAGTCTGGTCATTAGTATGGAATTTCATTTAAGAGTGACTGATGGTATTTTGTTTTACAAACACAAGAAGCCCCCCCTGAAGTTAGGACTGTGTAAAAAACTAGGTGGAATCAAAGAAGGATGTTCAATCTCGTAAGACAAGGTCATCATTTCTTGCCAGTTTTCTTGTTGTGTAGAGATCTTATCCTAGACAGAGATATATAAATAGTAGTTACTAATATTTAGTAATTCTACAGAAATGTAAAAAAATTGCTTCTGCAGGCTTAACTGAAAGCAAGTTTAACTATGGGTACATGGCTGTTTTTGAAGGTTAAGGAGCACAGGCATCTTGCATTGCTTTTCTTGTGCATGTATTTAGTTTAAGTGATATCGATGCTTTAAAAATATTGGACTCTAGCAGCAGGTATTGGATTTCTTTGTTTGAGGAAAGAAGAGCATATGGTTGTGCATGCAGTCTGTATATTGCCTCTGTAATCCTCCGTCTGGGTCCCAGCCACCAGACCCTTTTCTTTACTCGGGGTTACTTGTATGACTGCAGTAGGAAAAGAGGCTTGGGGTCAGGTGCATCTGATGATTTGGCTTCCATTTTTATCATTCTGTTGAGTTTATGTGATAAAAGGGGCATCACAGTGCTTAACCCCATTTCTTGACCTTTTCTATTTGCAGTACGGACAGTCAATACACGTCTGCTTGTCCTGTTTAGATTGAAGTGCCCGTAGGGATTCATAATTTTGTATGAAGTTACAACAGAATTTTATGCCAGGAACCCTATGGTATCCATTCAGTAAAAAAATCTTGATAATAGTACTGTAGTATGAAAAAGCAATTATTTTAATATTTTAGCTGAGTGCATTGCATAAATACCGTTTGGCTGGAGTGTTGAATCTTACTCATTTGCTATGAGAAGTTATGCAGCACACTAAACAAGTGGACAAAACAGTGCCTCTTGATGCTTAGATGACACGACTTGTGGCCTATTTATGAACAGACAAGTAGCACTAATAATGTGTCATAATTATATATATATACACTCATCAAAACACTTTTGTCTAATTAAGTGCTGAGTTTTATTGACTCTCTATGCCATTGGAAGGTGAAACAAGGCTTTTTAAAAAGCAGTGTTCTCCATTAACATGTAACGGTTACTCTATGCATTGCTCCACTGCCATTCAAAATGTGATTGCATTTACTGACCTAAATTTCATTTGTTCTCCAAATTTTTAGTTACAGTTTAATCTCATACTAATGTGTAGTGGGTTTAGAATGCATTTTCTCACATAAAATCATAATTTTGTTAGGTGGAAAGATGTGGTGACATAAAATGTGATTTGATTTTTTTTCCCCCCGATTGAAACACAACTTTCCCATACCTGCAATAAATTATTGATACAGCAAAGAAGCAACATTTTTCCCTTCAGCATTAAAAATACTTGGAAAATACCCTTTGACGTTATCTTCAAGAAAACAAAGAGGATTTTCTTTTGGTGGATAGATTGCTTTTGTCATTCTGCAGAATACTACATTTGTTCTGCTCCTTTTTGAAGGCAGCAAACTGCACTGGATGTACAACTTTGGCTTCTGCTGTATTTTGCTGTGTAGCACCATCAGCTCTTCACTAATCCTCTACCGTTGAATGGAGACTCTGCAGAATATGCTCCATAGTTCAAGAGTGGAGCCAACTATTTACGATTTATATTTCTGAACAAAATAATCATGTTATAATAGCACCACTGAAAGGAAACTGTTGCATTGGTGTGATTAACCTGTATATAGCTGCTGTTGTGTTTCACGCTTAGAAGTGTCCACTGATGAGTTTGTGCCAATTTGAATGCAACCCTGTAGCCTACAGCAAAATCATTGGAAAGACGTTCTTCTGAAAGAATTGACCTTCACAGTGTACAGTTAATACATACATGAGATTTTTATGAAGTGAAGTAAAAATACGTATTTTTTGCAAATCCACGTATGTTGGTAACTTACAATTAGGAATTGTTCTAACCATATGATAGTTTCGGTGCCATTTAGCAGCTACAGGTTGCTTGTTGTTTATGCCAGTGGGTTTAGTCTGGTTGCTACTGGCAGAGGATATGTGCGTGTCCAGAGACCCATTAGTATTAAGACTTCTGTTAGCACATAGTCTCAGTTGGGATTGTTGGCCAGCAATCAGTGTCACGAATATTAATTGTTTAAGATGAACTACACTAATTGCCGTATGTGTGTGCATGCGCACGTACGTATATGTATGTAGATAGCCTTAAGGTAGTCCAAAAAGTAGCTTTGGAGAAAAAAGGAGTCGCCCTGAGGTTGGGGAACGGTGCTGGAGTGCAATGGATAGGCTCTCAAACCCTGAACTAGGATATGCTTAGGTTTCAAGCTCCAGTCAGCAGCACCTGAGGTGGTGCAGAGCCATTGACATGAATGTGGGACTGGGCCAGGCTGGATGTCAGGTTTGGGGAGAAGGTAGAGGTGCGGCATCCTTTAATTATGTGCTTGCTGAAACACGGCAAAGTCAGGAGTGGATACTGTGCTTGTACATCTGACTGAACATGGTGAGACCAGGAGGTGACAACTGGGGGTACCGTATGTGGCTGAGGGATGCATTCAAACTTCAAAATTATGATTTTTTAACTCTGTTTAGTTTTTGCTTGCTTTTAAAAGTAAAATTTAAACCCTGATCTCAACAGAGGGATTATTACCAAGACGAAATTACCCTCTTCCCTAGCATTCTCCACAGATAGGGTCAAGCTTTGCTGACAGGGTAGGACACAGAATCCAAGCACAGACAGTGCCTGTTCATATTGTGGGGATTAGTTTCCAAGGATATCTATCTGGTGCTTTTTACAGTCACAAAACAAACTTAACTCTTCTCATGCCCGTTTACATGCACGTATGAATTAGACCTCTAGGAATTAATTTGATTACAGAATTGATTGAAACACACCAAATCTTTTCTAATTTTTTCAGAAGGTATTGATAATGCTGCCAGTTATATGCATTCAGCTGTATTTCATTGTAGCTTAACTTGGACTGCTTTTTTTTTTTTACTTTTTGGATTGAGTGTCATCCTTTTTTAATGTAAGAGCTTCTGTAGTTTTATGTAGTTAATATAGTTTACTTTTTAATTTGTTGTCTTTTAAACTAAAATAATGTAATCTGGAAGGCACAGATAAAAGGCAGGCCCGAGGATTATTCTAATGAGGAACACATCTTCCTTCCTATCCCGGTTCTCAAAAATGAAAGTAAAGAACAGAAGCAGGTACATTTTTAATAACATTGCATGGTGTTCACAAGATAGATTTTGTGTCATTCTGTGAAAGGTATTCAAGGTTTCTTTATTTCCATTTTGACTGTTACTGGTTTTTTGGATTGATGGTGTTATAACTCATTAACAATGCTCATTTATATATATAGGAATGTGGTTTTATATTAAAAAACCCAAACATGCTCGGCTCTGATACTTCTGCCTGTATCAATAAGTATCTTACGTAACCGGTTAATTTAAATGAGCCAATTAGTTTAAAAGTAGTGCATGACAGTGTATCATCAAAATTCATCCAGCTTCATTCTCACAGGATTTTGTGTGCTTGGAAAAAAACATAAGGCAAGCTGAAAGGATGGTCCTAAGTACACTATTAGAGTAGAAGGAAAGAACCTATTTGTTACATACAGCTCAAATTTACTAGAGCGTTAACATAACGATTACTCCCACTGCTGATGAACAAAATCAACTTACCTGGGAGACCACCGTCATGTCTTTACTACCTAGTCTGGTAACTCTGGGTAGAGGTTAGGTAAAAAATAGAATGTGGCTTAGGCCCTGATGGGCAGTTTACAAGAAGAGTGGGAGCAAGTTACCACAAAAGCTAGGCTCCGCTGGTTTTAACCTGCTGACTGTCGAGTAGCCAATGAGAATTTTTTAGGAATTTTCTGAACTGTGGTTTTTTTCTTGGCTGAGATGGCATGCCTTCAAGACGCTTATCCCATGCATTTCTTCAGTGTTATGATGGTAGTATATATAGTATGTGGGTATTTTCTAATATGTTAGTATTATTTTGTGGTTACAGCAGTGGCTTTTTGTGTGTATCTGGTTTTTCTAACGTGTTGCGTGTTTGTATGCGTATGTGCTCACTGCCAGATTAAATTTTTTATTTTAAATTTTGCTGAGGGTAAACAATATATTCTTCATGGTATCTATTGCATTACCAACAGCATATATTTTGGGTTAAAAAAACACTTGAAACCTGGAAGGGTTCTGTGTTCTCTAATGGCAACGTGTTAAATGCAATAATACATTGTGAATTTGATCATACTCAGTGAATGGTGGCTTTGTCCATAAGGTTTGTCATGCATAGCAGGTGTTTATGTACATGGAGTCCAGTGTGAAAGAAAGAAATTCAATTTCCTCTTACTAAAAATATATAGTGACCTGTATCCTGTACGTATTTAAAAAGTGTTCAGATAATTACAGTGAATACTTTTGTAGTTGTTTGCTCCTATGTTTGTATTGCCATGAGATTATTTTGAACTACAACACTTTTCCTTTTTTTTAAAGTAAATTTGAAGATATATCAATCAAAAGAAAAAATCTGTTCCTTAACATCTTTACAAGGTAATTGATAGGGCACTCCTTTCCACAGCTGGATAAATCTGCCTACCATCCTACAGAACTACTATGAAGATTTTATTAATGACTGGTTTTAAAGAATTTTAAAGATCAAAACACATTGGAAATTTATTTTGTTGCTAGTTTATTAAAAAGTGTGAATGTAAAATTCTACTTACTAAAGCATAACCCCATTTTCCACCAAATTATAAATTAGGATAGCAAAGTATCAAAAGAAAATTATGAAAAAAAGTTTTATCTCCCTTTCAGTGGTCAGTTCAGCGTTAGAAGTAATGATTGCTTTTATTTGTCAATCTTCCGTTAATCTGTAAGTCAGTTTCTTGGCTATCAGAGTTGGGTTTAGGGTATTAGATTGCCTCAGAACAAGCATCTGTTGGGTTTTTCCAACCTTTTTGTAATTGCTTTTAAACTTTTTTTTAAACACCCCCCTCCCCCAAAAAAACCTACTGGAGTTTCCAGTGAAGTTTGAGGTTTCATTTTAATGGATATTTTCTGTGTTTCATAGTTTTTCTTTCTGTCAGCTCCACGATACGCGGGTAACGCCAGCAAGGACAGAGTTGATGATACATTTGTGTTCTGAACATTCAACAAATCCTGCTATAGCTATGGCCTGATACTGCAAAAACGTATTTGGCGTGTGCAGGAGACTTCTAGGATCAGGCCTTATATGATGGCAGCATGGATTCTTGACTGATTAAGTAAACAGTTCTGAGCCTTTTTTAAAGCGATGGATGATGTCTGTGATTTTAGCTTTAGTCCTGACAGTCAGTGTTCTGGTAATGAAACAGAGATTGTAGTGTCCCTCTCCTTTCCCATAGCCCACGTAAGCAGTCTTTTTTGTATGGCATAACTTCCACGATCTATTTTGAATACCATTCTTATCTGAATCCTCACAATGTTCTTTGAAGTTTCTGTAGCTGACAAACATGAAGTCGAGATTTAGAGCTGAGTTTCTTTAAAATGTGCAGGAGCTGTGTTGGCTATGTTGAAATTTACTTAGCCTTAATATTTTGCAGTATAAAGGGTAAGAATTAGCAATTTGAGGTTGCAAATGCATACATCGAAAAGTGACCAGCTTAGATGGATGGTTGGAACCTATGACTTTTTTCAGTCAAGTGCCCTTAGTTTTTCAGGCCAGCCCACATCAAAAGGTCTGAGAAACTCTAGCAGCAGCCACCCATAAAGCAACTGGCAAGCAGTGGCAGAATGCTCTCGTCATTGCCTGTCTAGATCATGTTTAGTCTGAAAACTATTCTGCCGGCTGCGACCTATCATGTAAGAAGCCCAACACGTCAGGTCCGGCACCTGATGCTTGTCTTTTGTGTAAGGATTACGAATGCCATACCCTCTGTCGAGACCACATGGCAGCCTTCCCATGCGGCGATGGGTAACTGCATGTTTTGCATTGGCCAGAGGCTGGAGCTGTGCTTTCTCTAATCCGTCCTGCGATGAATCTCAGCAGCCTGGCTCCCATTGCCAAGCCTATCTCAGCCGACTGGTTAATGCCAGCTAAGCAAAGCCTTCTGGAGGTACGAGTCCTGCAGCTGGCTTGGTTGACACCAGGGAAGCTCGGTTGGAAGGCAGAAGCCTGGCAGTGCATAGCACAACACTTCATCCTTCACATTAGATGCTGGCCATAGAAATACATACGAAGGTTTCACTGCTCCTAAACGCAAAAAAACCCTAGAATGGGTGTGTCTGTGTACTGGAGATGTGGTGTATATGTTTTATTTTAATTTACTGTTTTTCTCTGGGGTGGTTGCTCTGTGTTTGTCAACAGTGGATAAGGAAAATTATGCAGAAGGAGTGTTAAGTTTATTTTTCTAACCTTAAAAATAAATTTTCTGACTCAAACGTTTTTCATTTGATGACTCAATTCTACAAATAGTCGTTTTACATAAATATATAATTATTTATGCTGTTAGCATTGTCTTAATTGTTATTTTTGTCTTTGGAAATACATATGGTTATTTCTCTGGTGTCTCAAGTGGAGCGAATGTCTTGCCAGCCTATTTAACGTGCTAACGTATGTGAGAAAGTATGCCCTGTGGCCTGAAACATCATTTATGTATTTGCCAATTGCCTCAGTCTTTTAATTTCTGTTTGTATGCATTGCATTTGGTTAGGTTGAATTTATTATTGATTTCAGCTGTTTGCAAATATTCTACTGACAGACCGTTTGCTTGTGTCTCCTTTCAGCCAGCATTTTACCCTCATTAGTCTATGGATGTGTTCTTTTGAATGTTAGCCAAATGCATTCATAAAAACGGTAAAATTAAAATAAAGGAAAAGTACAAGAGCTGTGTGACCTATTATTTGTAAACAACATTATGAATCTGCCTTTCACTGTTTGACTCTATACTATACTGTGTATTTTTTTTTTTTTCAAGTTTTCCCTTTTTATTTTCTCAGGTTTTCTGAGCTTCCCATCATACACAGCCATTTGCTCAGATATTTTAATTTTTTTTTTTTTTTTGGTACATTCTTGTTTGATTTGTTTTTGAAGACTAAAGCTACTAGGTAAATAACAGCAGTAATATTTACCAGTTCTCTAATTCTGTAGTTTCAAACCGTGGCTTGCAAGCTGCTAGGGGATACACGGGCTGGTTTTTTGGAGATCTGGAGGGGGGGTGGGGGTGGGGGAAAGGAAGTCTATTGTCATTCTGTTCAAATTCACTGTACAAGGTATCTTTATAGGTCCACAATTTTAAAGAGATTAGAAACCACTGATCTAATTATATTGTAAACTTCTTCGGATGTGATGATATCTATTTTTATGACTTACTGCTTTGTGGGTGTATATATCATTATGCAAGTAATAATCTTTGTTTTCACAGAAGGTAATTTATACCAACATTAAATTTTGGCATCAGTTTTGTTATATTGTGTAGATTTTCATGAAAATATCCCTTCTCTTTTGTAGGGCTGTGATCAGTATTCTCTGATAGAACACAGATCTGAATGATCTTTAGTTGCACAAAGAATAATCTAGAGAGGAGCATTTGGATTCCCTTAGTTTCTGTTTCTCAGGTCTGTCACATAACAAGCCTGCTCGACTGATTTTTCTTCGTTTCTTTTTTTTGGGTCTTATGCAGTACTGGTTTTGTTTTAGACTTCAGCCATTTATGTGGTACCGTTGCATTTCAGTAAATCCTAATTCTTGCATCTTAAAATGTCAGGAATTTTGTTATTTGATGTTACTACATTTCCGTTCTCTCCTCTGCTTGAGAGCAGCACTCCTTGCTAATGTTAGGAGGGGTTAGGTAGAGGAGGTGTGTATGGTGAGAGTGGGGGTGGGAAGTAAAACAGGCTCTGGCTGTTTACACATTCCAGGCAACCATAGATCTGCTCTCTTTGAGGCCTGAAATATTTTCCTTTTCACTATCAGTCTTGCAGATCTGGGGTATTTGGGCACACTGCCAATAAAAATAAATAGTAATGTGTTAATCTCTTAGATTGAGATGTAATAAACTGTATTTTACCTTTTTGTGTGTGTGCATAAGAATAAAGATTAACAGCACTTTGTAATTAGAATATTACATTTTTAGAAATACTGAAAATTATGACGATTGCTATACTTTCTTCAAGAATTGCCTATAAAAGGACAAAGTAAATTTGATTCCTTCTTGCTAGTTTATTCTAAAGGGAAAGTCACATAATCAAAATATTTTTGCTAACTAGATTTTCTGTTTTCAGCATGATAACCTTTGGCTCAAGGAGCTGACGATGAGTCCCTCTTTCTGATTTCCATGTAATGCGTGTATGTACGTGCATTTTTTTTTCATTTATTTTGAGGTGGTTTTAGTCTGTGTTGTAGTCTTTCATTTGATTATTCTGGTTTCCAGCACTTATGTTTCAGAGTTCTGATGAAATCAGATACACAAAGCCATCTACCTGCATGTCTTTTTTTTTTTTTTTTTTTGAATATTGGAAATTATTTTCTGCAGCCTGCACTAAAATACAGACTGAGCAGGTAGGCAGATGAATAATGATTTCTTCCAGGTTCTGCATAATGTAAGGAACAGACCTTCTGTTTATTATTATTTATTATCAATGTTTGTATACCTGTGATTTCCTTCCCTGAATCTTGCTTTCTTGGGTTTCTTAAAGCTGTACGCTATGTGTTCCATAATTGGTTTTTCCCAAGTGGTGCCACTTTGTCTCTCCAGCAACTTGCTTTGTGACTGGGACTTGACGTGGCTCAACTTCTTACTGTTTCTGCTTTCTAAGCAAAATTTGTTGCCCTCCAGAAATATTACTTATAATTATGACACAAAAAACACGGCAGTCCCACTGAGATAACAGCTGTTACCTTTAGTCTTAAGACCATCCTAGCCCATGCAGTGCAAAAGGTAATTCAGACTACACAGTTTTTTCTCAAAGGCAATTAATTGCTTAAAACTTTCTTGCATAGCTGTGACTGTTATCTAGTCGGTGTTTAGAGACATTAAACAGCTTTTGGAAAAGCTGTAGGCTACTTCAGCTAGGCCACCAGCAACTTGGGATAAACACATGGTAATATCTCTCTTTGACTACATTTTTAGGACAAAGTACTGCTCTTGTCATGTAGTGACCTGGATCTAAAGCCAGAGGTTGGTTGGGGTTGCTGTCAGGCAACCATTTTAACCTAAATGGAAGTAAACACTAAGGTTACCTGCACCTCGTTATTTCTGTGCTTTTATGACAGACACTCAAGACTGTTTGTATACTGGCTATGGCTCATGCTGATTATGTTGTTAATCATTTGTGTTTCCAGGATGTGTACTAGCTGGGTGCTTTAAGAGGCCAACATTTTTGAGTATAGATATCTAAGTAAGTGGCTTGGTTTTCAGAAGCTTTGGGTAGGTACAACTCCAGTTGAAATCAGAGGAATTAGTGGCTGCTTAGCACCTGGATAGATAGGTAATCTTAATACGGGGGTACATCATAACATTCTGACAACAGAAGATCACCTCCCTCTTTTTCCCCTAAGTTAAATAAAGTAGTATTTTAAAAAGTATTTTAATGAAAAAGATCCTACCAAGTGACTACTGCCAGTCTGTATATAGATGGTTTTTTTTCCATCTTCATGTTTCTTGAAAGGGCAAAATTTGGTCCTGATCCTCAGAAGCAGCTCCTCATTTAAAATATGGGTGACTCTGTCAAGGTGGTGTATGGTTTGTATTGAAGTTAGGGGGTCTTTACTGTAAATTGGTAATAAGTTTGTTTCCCATATGTGTTTAGTTTTATTTAATGTAGCAGTTGATGTAGTGGGAAGATGTACTGTTATTGTAGTGGTGGTTTGATTTAGATTTATTACAAATATTTCCTCCCTTAAAAAAACATGAAAGGATGCTTTGTGGTTGAAATAGTAGGAACTGGGAACCTTGTTCTTTTTTAAACAAACAAAAACCGTAAAGAAACAAGAATATGAGG
Organism: Balaeniceps rex; assembly: GCA_013401315.1. Classification (NCBI taxonomy): domain Eukaryota; kingdom Metazoa; phylum Chordata; class Aves; order Pelecaniformes; family Balaenicipitidae; genus Balaeniceps; species Balaeniceps rex. The sequence goes on along the minus strand of VYZW01014854.1, from coordinate 17,802 downwards.
TATAGCGACCTAATGCAAAGAAACCCCAAATGCTTCTCAAAATTAAACAGATTTACATATTAATTATGTGTATGAATATCTAGAAATGAGTAGTATCAAATGATGAACTTTACTATATAAGAATTATATGCAAATTGCACAGGCTTGGAGGTTGTTTTTTTTTTTTTTTTCTTAGTAGCTTGGAAATAACAGCAAGCTGGTTGAGGAGGGTTTAGTGGAAGGTATTTATCAAAAGAAATTTGATGTGAAGAACAAAATGTGATGAACTGTTCCTGTCCACAGAGGAGCTTAGGACCGGTAAAATAGTAGCTTAGGCTTCCTTGTCATTTCTTTCTCTTTTTGTTTAGGTTGAGAATGTAGGCCTGTACAAAGCATACTCTAGGCTGTTTAAATATCAATCATAGAATCATAGAATCATTTGGTTGGAAAAGACCTTTAAGATCATCGAGTCCAACCATATCTGTCCACTACTAAACCATGTCCCTAAGCGCCTCATCAACCCGTCTTTTAAATACCTCCAGGGATG
>VYZW01014852.1:18820-40084 GCA_013401315.1 Balaeniceps rex | reverse complement strand
TGTGGTGCTTAGTTGCTGGCTGGGGTTAAGCCACGACAGAAGGTGACTCAGAACAGTCAGCATAGATTTACCAAGTGTAAATGATGCCTGACCAGCCTGGTTGCTTTCTATGATAAAATGACTGGAGTTCTGGAGGAGGAAAGAATAACGGATATAATTTACCCTGACTTTAGGAAGACTAAACACACACAATATTCTCCCACATTAGTCTTTTATCCAAGTTAGTATCTTATAGTCTGGATGGGCTAACAAGTAGACAGGAAAAAAATTGTTTCGATGACCAGGCTTGGAGAGCTATGGTTAATGGATCATATGCTGCCTGAAGGCCAGTAACAAGTGGATTATCACAAGAATTTATCCTGGGACTTGTTCTGTTTCACATCTTAATGACCTGGAGGAGGCAACAGAGTGCACTCTCATCAGGTTCCTAGATGACACCAGATTGGAACCACCAGCTAATATGCTCAAGCACAGAGCTGCCATTAAGAGAGACCCAGAGGGGCTGGAGGAATGGGCCAACAGGAATCTCATGCAATTCAACAGAGACAAATGCCAAGCCCTACACCTGGGAAAGAAGAGCCCCTGCAATGACACAGCCGGGCAATGAGCTTGCTGGGGAGCAGCTCTGTGGAAAAGACCCTGGGTATCGTGGCAGACAGCGAGCTGCAAGTGAACCAGCAGTATGCCCTGTCAGTAAAGATGGCCATCAGCATCCTGGGCTGTATGAACAGCAGCATAGCCAGGAGATCACAGGAAGGGATTATACCCTTCATTAGTCCACATCTAACTACTGCATCCAATTTTGGTGCCCTCACTCAGTACAAGAAAGGCATTGATAAACTGGAGCGTGTTCAGGGGAGAGCCACCAAGATGGTTGGGAGCTGGAGCACTTGTCATTTCAGGAGAGGCTGAGGGGCCAGGGCTTGTCCTTCATGGGAAAGACATAGCTTCAAGTGAGGGGGGTACCTGACAGCAGTCCCCCACTATCTACAGGGAGGTCATCCAGGAAACAAAGCCAGGCTCTTGACAGCAATGCATACTGCAAGGAAGAGACACAACAGGCATAAATTTAAATAAGAGAAGTTCAGACTGCATATAAGGAAAAAGTTTTTCACCATGAGGACACTCAGACATTAAAACAAGTTGCCCAGAGAGGCTGTTCAGCCTTCATCCCTGGAAGTTTTCGAGTCCTGACCAAAAAAGTCTTAAGTAACCTGGCCTGACCTAGCTGGCTCTGCTTTGATCAGGAGATTGGGCTAGAGATGTCCTGAGGTCTTTTCCAAACCAAATTAGATCCTGAAATATGAATGCAGAAAAACAAGAATAGACAAAGCGGGATAGGGGGAACTGCATGTCAAAATAAAGTGAACCTGGAGCAGTGAAAATGTAACCAAGAAGGCATTTAACAGACATTCTTTAGAAGTCAGGCATATAAGTCTCATCTTCATAGGCCATGTTTCAAAGTTTTCTCTCTTGTATGTGTGAAAGGCTTCCCCCTCCCAAACCTTCCTTATTCTACACCAGGGATGCACCCTTGACTATCAGAGGATTATAGAGAATTTAGTAACTGTGATTCTTACTGGCACATTGAGTCCTCTTACCGATATGCACAAATCAGTGATTTTATCACAAGCTAAGTCTCTCGTTATAGTAGAAACTGTCTTTCCACATATTTCATGACACAATCCTTTAGTAACTATTCTACAAGATCCCTGCCTAGGACAGGTGGCTACTCAATTAGAGCTTTAAGGCATTAGACCTGAAGAGTGCTTCCAAAATTTACCTTATTGAGGTTTGATCTCTGTTAGCCTGATTCACACATGCAAAGTGTTAAATTGCTGTCACAAAGGAATCCTTCTTTAATTCCTCAGTGCTCGGCTTTGTAACCATAAAACCGTTTTAAATGTAGGAGATACATGCAGACCTGGACTATGCTGCAGCCAAGCAAAGGGAAGGCCCTGAGCATCTCCCCTGCTCATGTCTAACTCACACACTGGAGGACAGGCAGCCAATGCTATCAAACTTAATCTAGGAAGGACTCATGCAACATCAGGCTTCATAGAATTGCCCTGATTGCTGCCTCTTTTAAAATGCTTTGTTCATACAGAACAGCAATTACCCTCTTGAAAATGACATGAGAGAGTGCCTCCATGCCTGTCAGAATTGGTACTTTTCAGAGAGAACAGAAAATTATTCTTTTCCTTAGTAAGCATGTCCCATCATGGAGGCAAGATACATGAAAAACACTTTGACAGGCATAGCAACTTTATATCTTGCAGGTATCTTCATGTTATTGGATCTTTCTTGCTATCATCCTGTGTTTTCCCTTTGATGTGTTGAGATGGTTTCATTTTTAGTATTTCAAAAGCTTATTTTTCCTTCTCAAACCACTTCCATATATACAAACTTCTATAAGGCAACACAATATTCTCTTTACTACACACATAACTTTTTAAATTGAACTATACTTCTGTGTAATGGCTCACACCAAAAAGCTCTTTCAAGCTCCCACTACACCTTTCTTCAATTCCTCCCTTGGTATTTCAATTATTCTGTCTTGAAATTATGGACAATAAGAGCTTCTTATAAAAGGTAGAATTGCACTTCTAAGGTTTCTTTTTTATGATAACAGCAAGAAAAATACTCTTTTAAAAGTAGAATTGTTCATTTAATCATCTCTCAGATCAGGGTGTTTTCTGTGTTATGTGTTCCAGTGCTGTTCACTTAGTTGTTCCTTGACTGTTTTCAGTATCATATTCTTGACAACGATTTTATAGATGTGGCAAAAAAACTCCAACATATATACAGTATCAGTGCGAAACAGATGCCAAAGTCTCACAGAGGCCAAGTAGCTGTTGCAAAATAAAAAATAATGGGGGATATCCACACCATACACTTTAAGTAAGTAACTTTGGCACAGTTCAGAATCTAAGATCTGTATATTTGGAGAAAAGAGGTAGGTGCCTGTATGGAGTATGTACGTACTCAGAATATTTTACTCGGAGGCCAATGAAGTCATCTGAATATCTCCAAAATGTCAAAGAAGTGTTTCAAAACACTGCTAATCTCAGGAAGGCCTTTTCTTCCAAGACATGTCTAGGTGTGAGGATGAACATTCTAGGAAATGAGGGTCATGAAAGTAAATGAACAGCTCATGTCCTTTGCCCTTTGTCCACCTAATTCACAGGTGGAGCCACAAAGCAGAACATCATCCATAATTATTGCAAATGAATTAACTGAGGGGTCAATGTATCTTTACAAACTTGATGAGAAGCTCTTTTAAAAGCAAATTTACTTTTATTTCTTTTTTTTTTTTTAATCTCCAAAACACTAAACACAGGCAAGCAAAATTAAGTAAGAGCAAATTAATTTTCATCTTTCCTATGTAGACCTAAATTCTTCATACCACCTACCTGTTGGTGTCTAAATGCACCAAAAACATTAACCATGCAAACCCATAACAGCAACAGTAGTAAGTCAGAGAAAGCTTACAGAAGGAGAGCTAGTCAGCTGGTCTTCTAAGCTGGGCACTGCCTGGCACTGTATCCTTTTTAAGGTTGACTGAAATCCTGGGGTATATTTAATGTCTTCAGAATGTGACCCTTGTCAACATCACCAGGGAGGGATTCTCAAATTCAGCACTCCAGCCTATCTGAAAAGTCTTTTCTGGGCATGGTCTGTAGGCAGTAAGTTGGCTCATAACCGTGCACTTGATCGTCAAAACTCAAGGTGCTCAGTTTAGCTTTATTAAATCCCACATTTAATTTTAGCAGATGCATATGCATTACCGCTAGTCAACTAGGGAAGACAAGCGTTTCAGGTCTCCCCTGATACGCTGGGTGCTGGGTCTGATACCATTTCCCCTTTAGTTACTCACACACCTTCAGTGTAACTACTCCCATTCTCACTAGAATAACTGGAGAGAGGAGAGGGGAGGCCATTGGGAACTCTAATTTTATTTACTAAGTTAATGAAATAAAACTGATTATATGGTTTCACTTCCTAATGGAGGTCTGTCCACTACGAACTGTGGTAAATATAGGCATGAAGTCACAGTCTAAGAGCACTGATGTGACTTTAAGCTATCTCTAACCATCAATACTGTATCACTTCCTCTCTGCAAATTTAGAAAAGACATTCTTTTTCAATCATAACCAGACTGCTAATCTGTCCTGGTTTCAGCTGGGAGAGAGTTAATTTTCTTCCTAGTAGCTGGCATAGTGCTGTGTTTTGGATTTAGTAGGAGAAGAATGCTGATAACACACTGATGTTTTAGTTGTTGCTAAGCAGTGCTTACCCTAGTCAAGGACTTTCTTTTTCAGCTTCCCATGCTCTGCCAGGTACACAAGGAACTGGGAGGGGGCACAGCTGAGACGGCTGATCCAAACTGACCAAAGGGCTATTCCATACCATATGACGTCATGCTCCGTATATAAACCGGGGGGAGTTGGCCAGGGGGAGCGATCGCTGCTCGGGGACTGGCTAGGCTTTGGTCAGCGGGTGGTGAGCAATTACATTGTGTATCACTTATTTTATATATCCTGTTATCATTATTATTATTATTATTTTCTCTCCCTCTGCTGTCCTATTAAACTGTCTTTATCTCAAACGACGGGTTTTACTTTTTTTTCTTCCCTCCGATTCTCTCCCCCATCCCACCGGGGTTGGGCGGGGGGGAAGAGGGTGGGCGAGCGGCTGTGTGGTGCTTAGTTGCCAACTTAGTTGCCAACTGGGGTTAAACCACAACAATGGAAGACAAACTTCTACCTTCAAACAACTATAAACATGGTTCCAGGCATCTATGTATTTATTATTGAGAAAACTGTTTTTTAAAATCATGCATGAAATTAGTCAAAAAAACCCTTACATTCTTGGTTATCATTTTCGTTCACAATCACTAAAGAAAACTAAAATTTTGAAGCTTTTCACTGTTGGTTAAATGTTATGTCATACTAACCTGATGAAGCTGAGGAACTTTGTGATGAACATTAACAGATCAAAGGTATTGGCAACTGCCTTTAGCAGAATTGGGGAAAAAATTACTAATGATTCTGCTATAACTGAAACTTTTTCTTTAGTAAAAACGCTTCTTCAGACTGTGCCTTCTTTGATGCCAAAAACACTTCAGGAAAAATTGCTAGTTGCCTTTTATTGTCAAGGTAATTGGTACATATTGTTTACAGAATATTTATCAATGCTCCCATTGTATAGTGTACCATCATGAGAGAGAGAAAATACAAAATATAATACACACTACTAGCAATTTTGAGGCGGTTTGCTGGCACTAGGTAAATAATAAGCTATTACACAACAGCAAAAATAAGTGTAATGTATCAAAATCCCTGTCTATGCTTAGAAGACTTCATAGCTATAGGAAAACACAGCACCCAGACCTAACTGGCCCAGAGGTCTAGCTGTGGTGGCAAAGCTATTCTTTGTTCAGCTGAAATACCTCACCCCCACCTTGCAGAAGCTACATCAATAGCAGCTGCTTTTCACTGGGGTATGTGCATCTGCACTTGGGGCCTTGAACATCTCAGATGGAGCTTCACATCCTCATTCAACTTGGGCTTCACATCCTCATTCAACTTGGGTATGCTGGCAGAGCTTAGTGTTAGAAACATAGTCTAAGACACCTGAAGTACGACGCAAATAAAGCCAAAGCTTGACTATTTCTATGACAAATAGTGCAAATCTGCAGTGATGGATGGCACAGCATCCAAAACCCAGGGTAGTTCCATGCTTTAAATTTGGGGTATTGCACAGGGAAAAGGCACTTTCTGATGCTTGTGAACAGCTTAAACACTGCAGCACATATTATCCTGGGACTGGCACATGAGTACCATGTTTTATTTCCTTGAGCTGAGCCAACCAGAAAGGGCTCTGCATTTCAACTGAGAAGCAGTGCTGTCTTTCCAGGGTGCTCTGCGCTGAACATGTTAGCCTCTCACTCACTTCTATTCACTCCCTTCACATATCAAAGCAGGGCAGCAAAAGAAAGTAATATTTTTAAAAGACATACTCAACTATTGTCTCAAACATCAAAAGAGAGCACACAGAATACTTATCTTGTTAAAGAGAGGGTCTTCCTTAAGTAAAAAGCTATCTATTTCCCAGCTTGTCATAGACAACTGCTAGAGGAAGGAAGCACTTCTGATGTCAAATATTCAAGCAGAACTAAGCTAATCCAACCTATATATCAACCTATATACGTATAAAAGAAATCAAGAGCTATTCCTTTCTCTTTCAATAACTCAAAAGAAGGGACACTGGCCTGGACCTTTGAAGTCTGTGACAAAACTTTATTCAATACTGTGTAGAGATAAAAAGTCTGAGCATGTACTTTTTTTCGATCATAGATGAATTGCCTGATTTTAATAAGTGCTAAACACCTGCAGCTTTTATACAAGTGGAGACTGTGAAGGCTTAATTTTTCCAGGAAAAAAATAGGCTAAATTCCTGTTTCTGAAAGTCTTTGACAATAGTTGCATAATTATCAAAACAGCAGCATATCTGGAATATCAATAAGACGAGCTAAAACATTACACATTTTTAAGAAGTCACATTCACTTAATCATTGCTCTGTAAGTGTAAGTATATAAAAAGATTACACAAAACCAGAAGTAATTTACCCAATAGATCTACCTCACTTATTGCTTCTATCGCTCCTTATCACAAGTAGGGAAGCAATAAATGGAGGGCATGTGACCATGCCAACTTTCCCAATTTCCATGACTTTCAATAAACAGAAATTCTTCCCTCTCACAACTGTTATTTTCAGACCTTTCCAGTCTTTGACATTATGTAAATGTAGAATTACTCCAGAGTTAGCAACTGCTACAAGTTTATACCAGAATATTTGAAAACTCTTCTATTTTTCTTTTTTAATCAGAACATCTGAAAGTAAAATGTGGTTCTTTTTTCCTCTATGAGAAATAGATAATTAAAAAACCCCCTGCACTTATGAAAAATATTTAATTAAAATTATAATGAAAATGCATAAAGAAAATATATTCTCTGGCTTTGAAAAAAAGAATTAGAGTCTGTAAGTACATTCAAGTAGGGAGTTTTTCATTATTACCCTGGATAATTTACAAATATTGAGAACTATTTCATCTAAGGCTTCTTGTCCAATTTCAATCACTTCATTTAGAAAACTGCAGGGAAGGTAAGATCTGTTTTATAGAAAAAAGTAGACAATGTACAAGTATTTATAGAGGCTGTCCTCCTAGAATAGTTGGAATCCCAGAAACCCTCAGAAAACAGAAAAGAAACAAAAAATCTTGAAAATGAAAGTTCTTATCATTTTAGGTGCATCAAGATTCTGAAAGGATGGAAGACAACAAAGAAAAGAAAGGTATATCAAAGGTGCTAAAAAAATAAACCAGCAGAAAAGTTAGACACATTCAGAGTCAATGTTAAGCTTGTACTTTGAACACAGAGGGTAATTAATGGTTGAGAGAGCTTAGCCAACAGCATGGCTGACCCTCTGCTCCTAAGCGCTGGACACTCAGGTGGCTCCTTTTTCCTATGATGTGCTCTGACTCAACAGATAGCTATGGGCTTGGTGCAAAAGTTGAGATCTTTCCTGCAGGAAGCCAGATCAGATGATCAGAACAGTCTTAAAACAGCCCATAGCCTGTGAACATGTGACAGCGGTGGCCTGCATAACTGAAGGGAATTTGACTTCAAAAAAGGACAGAGTATTTGAGTAAATGTCTCCAGAGGCTTGGATCCAGCTAGGCAACCACACAAAGGTGAACTTTAAGTCCTTCTCATTTGGGGAAACAATTTAACCACATGTTAAATTTCAAGCATGCATTGAACTCTCTTGCTCTCAATGAGATTTAAGTATTATGATTAAGTATCTCTTCCAGTGTTGTCTTCAGGAGGGATATTTTCCTAAACTGGGATCTGTAGTGACTGTAAGTCAATCTTTAGGAGCAGTATTGTATTGTTAGACTACACTGGGGAGGAGTATGCTTCAGTACAAAACTTTCGCTAAGTAATAGCAGTAGTGCTTCTGGCCTTACCTTCTCAGTCAAACACCTACACTTCAAGAATAGTTCAAGCCTCGAGTCAGGCTTCAAAAGCCTTCTTGATACCTAACCTCCCACCTATACCTCAGACCTGATTTTGAAATAATGTTTTGTTTTCATAAATAAGGATACTTAGAAATAAACATTTAAAGAACTATTAGAGGAAAGTGCTAAAGGATGTCCAGTGGAAGCACATGCATCAGGCCAAGGAAGAGTCCTGCAGAGAGAGTTGCCAGCTCAAGGGAAGAAGTCTGTTTGCAGGGTTGATCCCACCACTGCTGCAGCTCTGCCACTGCAGCAGGAGTCACTGAGCAAGTGCCTGGACCTTGCTCAGCGTATCACTGCTCCACCACGTCATGGGGTGGGCTACAGTAAAATCAGAGGACAGAGCCTTGCTAGCAGTCTCCTTGTTATCATTCTAGGAAATATATCTCAGTTGGATGAGTATGCCGCAAGTAAGTTAGTGAGAATCTTGTGTCTTGTAGTCATGTCATCATATTGCCTGTTCATAGCAATAGTGGAAAAATATTGGATGGCTAAGTAGTAGTTTTGGAAAAATGCTAGATAATTTAGAGACAATAGCTACCAGGGTGCTTTAGCTTAGAAAACACAGAAGATTTTACAAATGGGACTGGAAGATCAAACTTATGTGCATTTCAAATAAAAACTATGGGCCTGTCATTATTCTCACATCAGTGGAAATGAAAGAAACTTCTTGGTTTCAGTGGACTTACTGAAGTCACCAAACCTCCTTACCAACAGCTACTGAAAAATTAGAGGTAACTGAAAACTTAGGCAACCAAAGCCAGTCATCAACTGGTGTAAAGTGGCTTACTTTTGCTTACTGTAACAGTAGTGGCAAAGAAAGCAGAGGTGTAACAAAGATATCAGCAAATATAGCCAAGAAATAAACTCAAGCTTATACAAAAGGTTAACTTTTTTTAAATTTTTAAGGGAGAATTTAATTGCAAGGCAGAAGCTATTACAACAGAGCTACAATGAGTGCACAAATATTGAAGTAAAAATGTACTGTCTCCATGCAATAGAGAACTATTAAAGAGAGCTCCACGTCTCCCTACACACTGGTTTTCATGCTACCATTAGTGCTGCGGGTGAGAACTGGCATTGCTGACTGTCGTATTGTTGCTATGTTTAGCAGATGTATTGCAAGAGCAGGGCCAATACAGTCAACATGGAAGTCTTGAAGTGGCTACTCCTGTGTAAATGAATCAGATGAGGGAAAAAAGCATGCAGCGAGGTTATTCCCACTTCACCCTCAGAAGAAGCAACTGTATATGGGTATTTGTCCTGCCTCCTGCTGACAGTGCTGTGAAGTTGAAATAAAGCTGCTCTCAGCAGGCTGGGAGAGACAGAAGTCCAGCTCTCCATACTGCTTACCACCTGTTACACACACTCTGCATCTAATAGTATTCCTCTAGCAAGGACTGAAGCCACCTGCCTATCCCCGGCTCCCCCGCAGGCCTTAGGAGCGGGTGTTACCTCACAGTTGCCTCAGACTGTACGTTAGTAGGCAGACTTCCTAGACCAAGCACCAGCTGCATCTCCAAACTTGTCCTGCTCTTCATTTATCCAAAGCAGTGCTTGAAGATTTCTAGAAATATAGAGGAAAACAGGAAAGAGAGCGTTTTATTTACTGTCATGATGCTTGTAGCATCACACGAAGAAACAGGCTTTTTTAGTATTGTAGAGTTGCATTTACAATTCCTTGTACTGGCTATGTTGTTCACAAATCCCAGCAGGAGTCAGCCAGTAATATCCAACACATTGAGATGAGCATATTTCCCCAAATGTCTTTGACCTTCCAAGGCTACCGGCAGATTGTTATTCAGAAGAACATGCAAGTGGGCTAATCCACTTAGGTAAAACATCTGTTTATAGGCACAGGGTCAGTTCTGTGAATAATCACAATGAAATGCTATGCTCACCAGAATTTATTATCATATTCTAGAAATAGTTAATATTAATATGAGTGGGCAAGGAGAACACTAGGGAAAATATTCTCTCATCTGTAATAGCCTCTTAGTTCATGCCATTTCTTTTCTTTTTTTCTTAGTGCAGGAAGATTTAGGTCAGGAAATATTGTTTATGGGAAACAACTAGCTCATTTGCAAATCCTCCTTGGAATGCACATGCTCTTGGCAGGTTAACATTTGCCTAAAGGGGTCTCTGATGAGGAGAAACAAGGACTTTGGTTTCCATCACAGTCAGTCCATTAGCATTAGCCTAGATGAACACACACTCAGCATTCAGTGACATGAAAACAGAAGTATCTCCTCAAAACAATAAACAAAATGGGGAGGGGGAAAGAATGCTGATAGTTCGGGGGGTTTTTTTTGGGGCGGTCAGGATGAACCCGAAAAAAAACCCCAAACAAACAAACAGAAAGCATGTAAGAGATTACTTTAATTTGGGGTGTTTTGTTTTGTTTGGTTGGTTGGTTTTTTAAATGGTGTAATAGCCTCTGCTTTAATTACCTGCCTGGTATGGCAAACTTACTCTCAGAGGATTCAACCTCCAAGAAAGCAGCTGCTCTTTCAAGAACTTTACCTTCTTGCTCCCTCTAGTGTTCCGAGAAATCATGCACATTTTTACCTAGCCCTAACCAGAATATTTTTCTCATTATTTCCTTTCCCATCACGTCCAACCAAAGTGACTTGATCGGAAAGGATCGAGACTGACTTTATTATGGCAATAATTTGAAATGTAAACCTTCACCTGGCATGCCGCTAAGTAATCTGAACTGTTGTAAGGCCCTTTACATTGCTCAAATTAGTATGTCTTACCTTTGCAGACAAAGCACTGTTTGGACTTGAGAAATGAAGTACAAATATATGCATTACTACAGCTGCTTTTAAGCACACATTTTAATTAGACGTTGGTGTCATAGACCCAAAGAAAAACCAAAGAAAAAATGTGTCTGCATGTTGTACTTAGTTACTTGTCTGCATTATGGTTCAAATACATAAAACTAGCGACTGTCAGCTTCAAGAAAACAAGTTTCTAAGCTTAAAGGAAAAACAAACCTCCACTAGCTGTCATCATTAACACTTATAGCCTACTATAGATGGTGGTATTCCTGAATAATGAATGCCTGAACTACTTGATTATATATGAGAAGCAGTACTGCTACACTTGCACAGGATAGCAAGCAGCAAATTCATATTATTCCCCAAACACCACTGCTACTACCTTTTGAAGGTTCATCTTTACCTTTAAAAAGGAAAGTTGCAGAGCTAAGATCCCAAACATGAACACAACATGACACGCTGGCTGCCTGTAACTCCAAGCTACCTAAAACAATGCTGCTCCCAGGCACCTCATTGGAACAAGTTAAAGTCTGAAACATCAAGCTAGCAAGACAAGACTGTGTTAATTAGCTTCCTGATGAGTAGGAGTACTTACAATGTAAGCATCTGCAGAATCTACCATGGAAAACATTATTCTGTGATCAAAACATAGGCAGAGCCTAGAAAAACAGCACTTGTAGTTTTTCCAGTCTGACTTCTGCGAGTGGCAAGCTGGAAGCATCCCCAGGGCAATAAAACGTGAAGGGACCAAAGCCTTTTCTGCTGCATCAGCACAATCCTTCTGCCACTGTCTGAATTTGAGCTGGGGAAGAGCAAAGGCCTTGCTTCTCATCTTTTTCAAACACATTTTTAGAAGCTATTTTTGATATGCACAGGAACATCTTGGATCAGAAAGATATTAAATAAAACCTTTTCTTCTTTTTTTCTACATCTACAAATTAGTGTATCAACCTTGCCATAGCCAATGGTGGTCTTAATATATAAATATTATTTCAAGTTCCCATTTCTATTCTAACGTCATGGGACAGAGGGAAAATTTTTTCACTTGCATACTTCAATTTAAATTCAATTTCCTTCACCATGATATGTGGCTAAGTCTTGGAAGGCAGATTTAAGCCAACTGCTATGTAGAAGGAAAAAGTATAAGATGGTGATGAATACCAGAGAAAGTTTTAGCTTTATGCCTAATGCTGAATCACTGATACAGTGATAGATTCTTTTGATACACACATGTATCTTTTGAGAAATCAACTCAAAACATTTTAAAGGGTCCACATAATGCTGTCTTAACAAACAGGGTCATATTCCTTTCTTTACAAAATCAATTCAATGTGAATCAAGAAAATAAGTCATCCTTATTTCCTCACAGTCTTTAATGTTTCTGGCTGCTCATAGTTTGGTTTCAGATCAAAGCAAGATAAAAGTGAATTAAAGATTCTTCTAATCTGTTATTCATATCTGACTAGAAATATATTTCCTTTTACCTACTGCATAATATTGCATGTATTTGTTTTATTTGGTAAGAAAATGGAATACAATATGTTTGTGGAAGATGAAGTTTTATTTAAATGTAGTAACTACTTTGTCTGCACTTACAAGGCAAAACCACATAAAATCTACACAGATAAGTAAATGAACTACAACAATCACAAATACATCTATTACTGAAATAAGTGTTTACGTTTGTCTGGTCAAATTTGTAGGGTAAAAAAGCATAGAATCTTCACAGACACCTAAGAGATTAATTTTCAGAGTCATTTGCATTTGGTAGACTGGAAAAAAAAAAGTAGAGGCTTAACATTTTTTTTAAAAGATCTTCTATTATTTTTAAAAACTTCACAGCCAAAAATACTTTCTTCATCCACTTCTGCTCCCAATCTTCTACTTTCTCACATAGAAAAAGAAAAAAAACCCACAAAAACCCTACAGAAAACAAAACACACACCCCTCCCCCCAAAAAAAGACGAGGCGGAGAGGAAGGAAAGGGGAATAGCAAACGAAAAACTGGAAGAATGGCTTGTATTTCACTGGTTTCTTACCAAAGACTATTTGTTATTCTCTGTAAAAGATAACTGACAATGCTCTTCAGTAGATGAATTTCAATAACTGCAGACCAGATGACCCTAAAGAAGAACTTATTACAATATATGGAAAGTCCATGTAAGGATTGTTCCTTTCCCAAAGCAAATAACAGGGTAACAGCACTGTTATGTCCTGAACAGTCACAGTCCTGTCTTTGCAATGCTGCTAGCTAACATAACTGCTTTCTGCTGGAAGAAACCGCATGAAAGAACAGGTCTTTGGTTTCTTCATGCTTGCCAGTACACTGCCATTGTTTTCAGACATTTGTCTATCTATTTTACACCTAGTTTAGTGGCCCTTCTCAGCAGCTATTGTCCTTTTGAGATGGCTCTTGCCATCAGACCTTGCTGTCATAATATAATTAAGACTTGGACTGCTACACCCCCTCTGGGCCACATGCAAACATATTATTTGCTTTTATGTCACTGTATATTACTGTGATGTAAATCAGTATCATAACTATTTTATATGCTGCTTAGCAACAGAGGCAGAAACTGCAGCAACTGGGGTCACCTGCAGCATTTTATACATTTCTACATTTCCTTTTCGGTTCAGAACGAAAGGACTGACCTGAGGACACCAGTCAGACTGGTAATCGCAGCCCCACCTATTCTGGCCTCAGAAGATTCAAACCTTGAACAGAAGCAATCAATTCTATAGTAGATTTCCCAACTCTGCTCAGACCCACTGAAAAAGCCCTAAAACCTGTCCATAACTTTTGACACACTTTTACTATTTGGGCTCTTGGTTGTGTCAATAAGGATCTTTCTGTGAGACGTGCACATTTTTCACCATTTCCAAAGTCACATAAAGAAAAGCTAGTAGTCAAACTGACATTTTTCCCCAGCCCATGAAATCAACTAAAACTCTAATTTGTAGAGCAAACAATGAAAATTAGCTGCCAAAAGTCCCCCATAACTTTCTGCAGTTACTGAAGAAGCACGTTCAAACCCTAGCGCTGAGATCCAATCAGGCATATACGCAATGTACATGAGAGTAGTAGAGCAAAAAGAACTCTGACTCTCACCCTTGAATCTTGAATGTTGGCTCAAATAGACTCAAAATTTGCTTTCTGTGAATATTATCTAATGTTTGTAAACAGTTGCTGCTGTTGTAAACACAGCTACTAGGAAACCTTCTCTAATAAATGGACCTCCACATACATTTTTTAGAAATATTGCAGAAGCATCAGTGTTTTCTTTCAGGTCTTCCTCTTTTCACCCAACACCTACTGACGCACCCTCTGATGGAAGTCACTAAGAGCAAGTGTGAGATCTGGTACTAAGCAGAATAAATGGAAGACATTGCCCATGTCTTTGAGCTCTCCAAGAGTAACAAATTTATTTAGAGAAAATGCTCTAATGATTCAGCAGAAGTGAAACAGAGTAATAATACACAGAAAAAGTCCCAGCTCTTCAGTATTCCCTACAAAGACAATTTAGGGGTAGCTTTTCACATCCAAGATGTGGCAACCAGTATAGTGAGCAAAAGGCAAAGCAGCTATCAAGGCAAACAGTTCCCTCAGGTGCTGAGGCTATTTCAGCTGTGGTGTGTTTAAAGACCTGTGTAACACAAAGTACCAAAAAAACATTAAGTGAGCTGCAGCTTCACAGCAGTGGGGTAAAAGCCAAAGACTGAAAACATTGATTGGTAAAAGCATATTAAAAAAGAATAATCTTGAGCAAAGTCCTAGCAAATGCAACCTTGGTGCAGACAAAATATCATCCTTCCTGAAAAACTTGTGGCAGTTTCTCTGCTACATCTATATATGTCCAGTCGCAGGTATTTATAAGGGAGCAAGGCTCACTGCAAGCTTTCCAATTCTTCCCATGGCCCGTGTCTTGAAGTGGTTAAGAAGAGGGCTCTCCCTGCTTCCTAGAGACATGCACCCTTCAGGCACAGAGGAACATTAGATATCTGCTGTCAGACTCTGTCCCTGAGTTCAAACACATAGTAGATGCTTGGTACTCCTGTTACTCTCACCTGAAGCTGCGAGGCACAGAAGTCAAAGGAAGGAGAAAGTGCACAAAGGATGGGCAAAATCCAAGCTGAATCAATTTACTGAACAAGTTCAAAGCCATGGTACTCTCATTCTTTGCCCTCTCTAACCTTTCTTTTCTAACACCCCTGCTGAGAATTTGCCTGAGAGAACCCATGTTTTGTTGTTTTCATGTAGCTAATTCAGTGAACTGTAATTGCAAATGAATAATTGAGGGCTTGTTAGTGTTTGGAGAAATTGAATGTCACTGGTCTTTTGCCCTTTACTCCTTTCCATTACACCTTTTTGTATAATAAAACTGTAGCCTCTAGTCAGCTTTTAATAATAGCTGTGTAGTCAGTTCTTTCCCAAACACTGGATCATATTTCTTCATCTTCTTAAGGCCAAAAGTCACCTCCCTGTCTCCTTATCTGCAGACACAACTTAATTAGAAGATGAATTTAAGATTGAGATAAAATGCTGTGTAACATATAAAATTTTTTACATACTAAATCTAACCTAATTGTAAACAGAGCATACACATGGGAATAAATCCATTTCATGATCACGTGAGCAGGATCCAAGGAACAGGGTGTGAGGGAAGCAAGTGAGTAGAAAATGATGTAATTTTGTATGAACAGGAAAATCACAGAATCATAGAATGGTTTGGGTTGGAAGGGACCTTAAACATCATCTAGTTCCGACGTCCCTGCCATGGGCAGGAACACCTTCCACTAGACCAGGTTGCTCAAAGCCCCATCCAACCTGGCCTTGAACACTTCCAGGGAGGGGGCATCCACAACTTCTCTGGGCAACCAGTTCCAGTGCCTCACCAACCTCACAGTAAAGAATTTCTTCCTAATATCTAATGTAAATCTACCCTCTTTCAGTCTAAAGCTGTTACCCCTTGTCCTATCACTACACTCCCTGATAAAGAATCCCACCCCATCTTTCCTGTAGGCCACCTTTAAGTACTGGAAGGCCACTATAAGGTCTTCCCAGAGCCTTCGTTTCTCTAGGCTAAACAACCCCAACTCTCTCAGCCTATCCTCATAGGGAAAGTGATCCAGCCCCCTGATCATCTCTGTGGCCCTTCTCTGGACCTACTCCAACAGGTCCATGTCTTTCTTATGCTGGGGGCCCCAGAGCTGGATGCAGTACTGCAGGTAGGGTCTCATCAGAGTGCAGACAGAATCACCTCCCTCGACCTGGTGGCCACACTTCTTTTGATGCAGCCCAGGATACGGTTGGCTTTCCGGGCTGTTAGCACGCATTGCCAGCTCATATTCAGTTTTTCATCCACCAACACCCCCGAGTCCTTCTCTGCAGGGCTGCTGTCAATCCCTTCATCCCCAGCCTGTATGCACGTTTGGGATTGCCTCGACCCAGGTGCAGGACCTTACACTTGGCCTTGTTGAACTTCATGAGGTTTGCACGGGCCCTCTCTAGCCTGTCAAGATCTCTCTGGATGGCATCCCTTCCCTCTAGAGTAGCAACCATAACACTCAGCTTGATTTCATCAAAATGTGCGTGTTCTGTTTTTTTTTTTTTCATTATGTCTGCTTGAAGGTTCGAACTGACTCCATGTTTTGTGAAACAACAGGCAAGGTAAGCTATTTTCCTAAAGTCTTGCCAGGTCCTGACTGAACTGTTATGGGAACATAGTGAATTAAATTCTTGAGAAAACAGAATTTGACTCTTATTCTTCATAGGGATGTGTTTGGCAACAAAAAGCGGCACAGGAAATACCAATTAATACATAGGGTCAAGCTCTATGAGATTCTGAAGTAGCCCAATTCCCACCAAAGGCCAGGTCCTGATTCTCTATTGCTTCACGCTTACCTGGGAATACAGAATTCTGCCATCCTGATGTGTCAGTGTTTCATCCCATACTTTCTATTGGGCAACAGGATGTTAAAAATCAAACAAAACCCCAAAGGCCTTAGAAATGAGCAGGATTGTAGGTGATCAACACAATACCAACCAAGTTCATATAGAGTGAGCAACCCTCCAAATGGGAAATAAACTTAGCCTAGCAGTGTTCATAGACACTAACAAGGAGAAGAATATCATTCTGTCAGGTTTCTTTTCCACTGGCATTAAAGATTACCTTTGTTATCTTATGAAAGTCCTATCCTTCCCTCCCCAAAATATTTTACATGACCTCTCTCTTATTTCTCTGGCTCTGAGAAAGACAACACCACTGGCAGGCTACCTCCAAGGTTCCTCCACTTCAATCTTACAGCAATACAAATTCTGTCTCAGAAAACCTTTTTCTTTCACTCTATTCCCTCTTTCCTTTACTTCATTCCTCTTTCCTCTCCTGCTCTCTCTCTTTTGGTCTGGCTGCATACATGGGCTAGGTTTGAAGAACTGACCAATGGGTAAGACTGTATCTCATTTTCAAATCCACTGAGCTACACATTCTTTTTCTACTTAGTCCTAAATCCAGTGAAACCTGTCTTATATGACCAATAGACTGAAAAAATCCAGATACTCAGGTAACTGTCTGTCTCTCAACTCAATAACAAGACTGCATACGTGTTTTATTAATCTTGGGGGGGAAAAAAAAAGGGTACTTTTCCTAATTTTGCCACTATCTTCCTTTGCAACCTCAGACAAGTGATTTAGTCATTCAGTGCTTACTTTCTTGTTTCATAAAACTGTTTTGACTATTTATACTGAAAGTTTTTGAAATCATGGACTGTCAGACCTTCAGGACACATCAGGCGACTGGATTGCAGTCTTCATTGTCCAATTATATCTACCACAATTTGCTTGAAATAAGAATACACTGTTGTATAGAATGTCTCCAATCACTTTCCCCATTTGATCCAGATAATGCTTCTTTGGCACAACGCAAGAGGAGATATGAAGGAATTAAAAAAAATAGATCTGTAAGGCATTGTTAGCATATGGTTGCATTGGATCTGAAACTAACTTTCGAAGATTTTTATTTGTTTAACCGTGATACTCAAAGCTCTGTTGTAAAGTAGTATATTTATTTCCAATAAAGAGTTCATAACAGGGAAAAGACATCAAGTTTCTTTGGGCTAGTCTGTTGGTTTCCTCTGAAAGCAAAAAACCAGATGGATGAAAAGTCAAAACAACTGTTTTATAGCACTTTTCATCTAGGTGCTAGAGCATATGGGAGCATAGGGTTGTCTCAGTGACCAGCATGTAAACAGTCTGAGCTCTGGGCCACCAATAAGCATTTTCAGTGACTAGTTGGGCACTGACAAGTGCCACTTGTAATCACTTCGTTAACTTTGGAACCGGAAAAAAAACTCAACAAAACAACACTTCAAAATGTTGTGCATGACCTTGATTCTTACCTTTCATATACTGAGAATACTCTCTTATCTACATTCAACCTATTTTGGATTCACACATTTCTAACAGAATTATTCATAATAACAGACTTCTAAGAAAACAATTTCAGGTTCTTATTAGACAATTATCATTAGCTACAAAGTACTGGATGACTACAACTCCTCAGCTAGATCATTACATGCGTATTCCATTTGATTCAGTATAAATGTCACACACTCCTTCACTCAAGTTCTCAGCTATAATTATTAAAGTCTTAAGAACCAGCTCTGAATAAAATCAAAGAAAAAAACCCACAAAGTTTCACATTTTGTAAAAGTTGAATCAAGTTCCAAAAGATTTAAGTCTGAGGGGAGAGTTGAGGTTTTTGGGGGGTCTGGTTATTGCATATAGTAAGGTATGTAGATCAGGAATTAAGAGTGGTTTTAAAATGCTATATGGAATAAAGTTTGCAATTTCTCTATTTCAGCACAAGTTAAAGGAAAAAATGTTTCTGATACCTCTCTTGAATTATATGCAGTACACATAATTATAAACTAGCATTTATTGCCTCAAAATGAGAGTGGAAGGACTCCTATTTGATCTTACCTTACACTGCAGCATGTTAGAGGATCCTAATCTTTTCTTGCTGGGTACCTCACAGTCAGCTGAATCCCAAGGCACTTCTTAAAATTGTCCATGGCATGCACTAGCAGCCTAACAGGCAGCAAAATTATGCATGTATGGTGTCCTGTAGCTGGAATAAATAGGTTGCACATGGAAATCTCACCTATTGACTTAATCATTTGCTTATATAGCTTGTATTTCTGTTTTCTCCATTTGTACTTTGTGGGAAAGCAGATACAAACCTCACTGAATTGATCTGTCTAAGCTAAAGACATGCATAAACTTCTACATCGCAGATGTCTCTGATTCTGGATTTTACAGAGCCATTGTGAAAGGAGCCAGAATTTACCCCAACACGTCTTTTCATGTAGCAATACGCATGAGGGCACTGATGAAACAATATTCACTGTGATACTAAAATTTAATAAAGAAGAAAAATGCTTTGATTTCTTTCAGTAATCCATATCATTATTCAGCATGGAGAATTCATCTGTTAAAACACTCAGCAGCACATTGCCTGTTGATAGCAGCAGACTGGTGCTTTCTCTGCAAAAATAAGATAGCTGTGATTTCTGCTTTGTACCTGCTGCCCACCTTCATTGCACTTGCAGCGTCAGTTTTATTTGTAATGCAAGTATCTAACACGCAACTCAGGAAGCATTTTCTCTTCAGCTGTTGTAAGTCTCAGGAAAGCTGTCTGACCTAGTCAGCTCTCAATCACTTAAAGCAAGATCTTTGCACCGCTAGCTTTGATCTCCCTATTCTTTAGAAAGAAAAATTGAAAGTGCTGACATAAAAAGGTTAAATCTTATTAAACTGAATCAAAGAAACTGTCAGCTTTACTACTTACTAGGAAAAGACCAGGAAAGCAATATTCTTACCTAAATTGGGTTTAGACTGATCTAGGAGTTGAGCAGTTCCAGCAAGAGTCAGATTCAACTTCCTAATTTATGAGATTTCAGGCCCCGGTGATTCAAATTTCACAAGGACAAACAAGCTCAAAAAGTGCCCAATTTCTCTGCTGGAAATCACATTACACATCTTCCACTACCCTGGGGGAAATTTATCATCTTTGGTCATGACAGAACCAAACCAGAGAAATACGTTCTTTCTTTTCAGCACAAAAAAATCTGTACAGAAGTTTAATATGTAGCAGGATTCAAAATGGCAATTCATGAGTTTCACCATCCTGTCCACCACTACCACCACCCCTCCACCTCCACTGAATTTGTGGTCCTTTGATTCAAGGTTCAGACCTACAGTTTATTTTTGCCCACCTCATTCTATAATTGTATGAAAATTAAATTAGGGCCTGAAACAATCTGTTCTATGGTTGGCAGAAGCCCTTCTTTTGACATAGATAGTGGAATACTCCCTTAAAAGTATGAAAATCATCTCTCCATTCTTAGTGCTGAGCATTTTAGACATTCAGTTGATTTTCTAATTTTGAGCTTAATTCTACTTTATCATTCAGGGTGAAGGGCACACTTTCATAAACAGAGAAATTTCCAGTTGAAAAAATGTGAAGCTTCCCTAACAAAAATCTCACAAGTGAAGTTATTGTTTAAAATCCTCAGCTGTCTTTGATTCAAAATCCAGGGGTGTTAGAAGAAGAGATATTTCTGCTTGATTTATGAATTCAAAGATTCTTTCATCATTAACATATAAATGACCTTTTCTGTCCAGCCTCCTAGTTTAAGATTGTTTTTTTTAAACAACAACAAAAAAATCTTCAAAGTACTTTTCTTGAAACTTACATACTTCAGGAATGCAGCAAGTCAAGGAGAGGGAAAATATCCTCTGAGACAGAACCCAGTACACTGAAACTCAATTAGATTTTGACCTTCTTCAGCCATAAAGGATTGGTAGACAGTCATTGTTTGCTACTTGCCTGAATTAAATTGGGTCTCCTGAGATGCATATGAAGCAATTTAAAAAAAGAAAAGCACTGTTAACTGAATTTACTCAACCATCAATCTGAAATAAACCTTATTTACTGTATTCATNCCTACTTCAGCATTCAGCTAGGCCACCGCTCTTCAGTCTCACCACAGTGAGTCTTGTAGGCTTTTATGCTTCCCTTGGTCTAAGTGAGCTGCAGGACTGTTTTATTAATTCAACTCCCTGGCACACCTCTGAAGCAGGAATAGACTCTTTTGTCACAATTTCATACAAATGGGACCTTTTGGCTCAGCTGCCTTACACCCTGAGAACTGGCACCACCTCCTTTCCCAAATCCATCCTCTAAATTTCCTTGTGTACAGTTCATTTTTTTTTATGGACTTGAGACGGTTGAGAAAGAGACATTAGTTTATAAAAACAAAACAAAAACCAAAAAAATCCAATCATTCATAATGTCATCACTTTACAGATCTAGACATACCAATAGGGAAAAAAAAAA
>VYZW01014852.1:7634-18799 GCA_013401315.1 Balaeniceps rex | reverse complement strand
AAAAAAAAAAAAAAAAGCCCTGTGTGCATGTTCTTGGCATTCTTTCCCTTTTATTTTTTTCATCTGAGCAAGAGCTCCAGAAATGTTCTCCTGTTGAGTGGTTTCAGACTATGACTCAAAGATGTTTGGCTGTGCCTTGTACATTCAGTTTCTTCCACCCCAAGATCCTGAAATTAAGCAGGACACTTTTATGATAGCATACCCATTTCTGCCCAAATTTCCTGCATCTGCCTTCTTTTTCTTTTACCTCCACTACTTCTTTCACACTCTGCTTTGTAAATTAACCTTTTTTTGTTCTGAGTAGGGACCTTAGAAACTTTCCACTCCCAGCCTCATGCAGAAATTAAAGATAACTGGTTTCACCCCAAGCATGGCCATCCCATTGTGCCATGGCTTTTCCTCCAGGATGGTGACTGTTGGTGTTTAATGGCTCTTCAGTGCTTTGGATCTTGAGGGGCATGGCAGAGTTCTGATATGATGCAGCAGACTGTATATACCGAGCCATTCTAATGACAAAGCAGTTTCATAAGCTCACTGACTCTGATCCATATGTGCATGCAGACCAAATGTGTAAATCTTCACTTTTTTTTATTTTTCCAGGATTTAATTTCACCTTCATAGAAATAAGTAACCAGAATTCTGACTTTAAAAAAGCATAGTGGGCCAAAACCACACCAACATATCAAGCCTCAATAAACAGTCTTCTGAGTCAGATTGTAAAGCCTAAAACACAAATTATATATTTTTTAATATTTCATCATCGTACAGCAGGGAATTAAAGCAGCAGCACTGCCAAATTGTCCATTTAAAATCAAATTCTTCCATCTCAAAGTACACTTCTCCCTCCCCTGCCCACCCCAGAATTATATTGCAGCAATTCACTTCTAACTCACCAGTTCTACAATTTCAACTATCAGACAACGTAGTCCAATAAAAGTGGCATCAGCTACTTTTCACAGGAGCCCCAAAGACTTGTTTTGGAAGAGGCAGCAGTTTACTTGAAAATTTTTGCGTAATTTTTTGCTCCCACCACAATACACAGAGATTTTATTTATTAAATATTCACTTCTTTTGCGCGTGTATAGCCTGAAGGCTGTAGCACAGGCTCGTCTGAAGTATCTACCATCATAATATACATTTATTGAACAGTTTATTGATCAGTGTCTGAATGCTTATCTTACTTTAACATGCCCATTAAACAGAATTTTGACATTCTTTTGGGGAAAAAAAAAAAAGAAGATGAGAAAAAAGAAATAGATCATTAAAAAGATACTTGAGAATTCCTCCAGCAGCAACCTGCAGGCATAAGGGAAAACTCATCGTCAAGTATGATTTATGAAACCTTGTTAAATTTACTTAAGATAACTGGGAGGCAGACTAGTACACTAATATCCTCTTTAACATAAAACCTTATGGAATATAGTGCATCCTTTATACAATAAAAAGGTTAATTTAGCTTGTCACAACACAGAATTGAATTGATACGGAAGTCAAAAGGCTCTCAATTTGTGCTATTAAATACAAATATTGGGTGATAGCCTAGCTATTCCTACCACTCAATGGGTTTTTCTTGCCTCATCAGGTAAAAATTAGATATTAAGTGTGCATGCAAGAGAAGATTACTGTAGTCAAATGAATGTAGATCCACCACAAAAAAACAAATCTACTATACATTGTAAGAATTCAGATCAGCTTTTTTTTCCTTTAACTTTTTTTTTTTTTTACACAAAGCTGCATTAATTAGGCCATTTATATTATAAAATTCCTGTTACTTAGAAAGCATTACTTTTTGGAAGATCTTTGGTCTGCGTGTAACCAGTTTCTTGTTTTATTGAGAATTGGTAGCATTCCTTCTGGCCTACAAATGCAAACTCGTCTCTGCTTCTACTATTTGTTTCTCACACACAAATTGTTAACAGCTGAAAAGTTATTGCATGTAAAATGTGCGTATATATACACAAACATACACACATATATGATGCTGAAGCTGTATCCTATTCTGAGCCTAGACTGGCAGGTGGCCATGATGAACAGAAGATTCTTGTGAAGAATGTGAGACTCCTTGCTGTTGTGTAGCAAAATTAATGAATACCTGTAAGACACACAAAAAAAGTAGGACTTTCAAAATAACAGCACTTGGATTGAAACTTTGGACACATAGCTGATGATATTTTTCAGTTGCTTGCCTAAGCTTTTGTGACACAAAAATTAGTAGTTTATGTTGAGGGAACCCCTCTAAAGATATGTTTTGTAAACTCTAGAAATAATCCCTCTTCATCTCTCCAGCTAACACAGTGGTTGATGAATTATAAAAGTAATGGTACAATGAGTGACTAACTTAAGTATGAGAATTATATTTTGCTGCTGCACGTTAGTGGGAAACAATTGTTTTAATTTGCTTTGAAATGACACATCTAAGGAACTTGAGCCTGCTCAAGTTGTTTCTATCAATAACCATTACAGATCAGAGTCCAGATATTTCAAAGTGAAAGTATACTTCTGAATGTTGCAGAGTGATGATTCAACAAGTAATATGCCTCCTTGATTTTTTTTTTTAAACAGATCTTACTACAGAAAAGCTTGTTTGCTTTTTAATCACACAACTATTTGACAGCAAGGAACTGAGAGTGAAAGATGGCTAGTCTTGATTCAAATGATCATATTCATATGCAAACGAACTTGGGATGCATTATAAAGGTGTTTGCTATTCAGAACTATTTTTCTGTTTAAAACTGCCACTCAGTTAGTCAGAGAGAGGAAACAATGGTAGGTGACCGAGGTGATGAATCACCATGAATAATGGAGAGGAAGCAAGCTTGAGTGAACAATGCCTGAATAATCAACAGGCTGAAATTACCTTATATTCAGCCATTCAGTGAATAGATCATTTACAAAAAGTTAATAGATCAGTATGGATCAGAATATTTCATTAATGATTTGCATATGGGAAAAAAGAATACGTTCACACCATCTATTATGGAAAATTAATATTTTGACTATATGCGACTCTCTCAGTTTGTGGAATACGTAACAAGAAGTTGCATATGAAGATGCTCTAACACATCACAACCATCCAGAAACCCCATCCTTGCCATCATTCTGTTCTTCCTTCTGCCCAAATAGGATTTCACAGTCTTTAGAAGCGGGATCTCTTCTGTCTGCTTGTACATTTCCGCTGTTCTCTAATGTGCAGCATGATACTCACTGCAGAAGAAAATTCTCAAAGGAAGATGTCCCGTAAGTCTAAGGTTTACTGTAATTTGCAGAGACAGGTTTGGCCTTTCAAGGATATTGGTAAGATTCCAACTTTTGGACTGTGGAGGTGGCAGTTCACAGTCCCACCTTCTCATTCCACACAGATCTAGGTGTATCTAAGGACTGATTATGCTTGCGCACAGTACAAATACATGGCTTACTGTGATGCTTTTACTGTGCTAACCTCCAGCGTAAAAGCAATAGTGTTCGTGAAATTACTGCGTAGACCTGAGATGGCCTGGAACTGCTGGTTTGCTGCATACATTTGGGTAATCCTGCAAATGATATAGTATTCTACTACATCAAGAATTACAGTACACAGCATGTTCAGACAAAAAAAAGCTGGGGGCGGGGGGGAAGAAAAAGAAAAAAAGAAAGAAAAAGAAAAAAGAAAAGAAAAAAGAAATACCTGCTCTAATGTGGTCTGGCTAATGGAGTAGTGTTTGATTTGGAGAAAAGCTTTGTGATTCTCTAGGACTCTGAAGAGCTCTGCTAAGCATCCCTGACTTCGTGGTACATGGTACTCGAGCAGGTTAAGATGCTGTCCCTTAAAACAAGCAAAAATGAGAGAAACAGATGAAAGTGAATGCACGTTATGATGAAGTTACACTTGCTTATAGCCAGTCTAGTTTCAATATGCTCTCATTGCAGTTTAACATGGAAAATATGAGCTTTTAAACAAGAATGTATTTTGTCTACATTGGTAGCACAAAGAAATGTTCACACTCAGAGCACAAATTTTGTGCATGTTCTTTCTGAGATGACATTTTGTTAATATCATAAAAGATATATAAATTTAGGACAATTTTGTGCTATATGTTTTTAATCCAACAGGACTAGTGCTGTTACAATGCAGGTTCCTATCTAAGGTAGTCATAGTTTAACATGATTCTTTTCCTAAACATGGCTAAAGTAAAAAAAATACCAAAATAATTAAAGGCCTTTGAGAGTTCTTGGAATCTAATTACTATAGGTCTTTTGCAAGGCTTTGTGTCAAATAGAAGAATCTCAGTAAAGGCTGAGACTTATCACCTATGGACCTTATCAGAAAGCAATCAAAGCAAATGCTCTCAGTGACTACACTGCACTCCTACTTCAGGTTAACACAAAGGCGAGTTCAACCTCATCAACAATAAAAGCAAACAGAAATTTTCACTCAGAGAAAGGGCCTGTTAATTTGTGTTGCTTAAATGACTGTTTGGAGTTGATTTAATCAATATCACAAGTCAGATTTTGGAGAATTGATTAATAGGAAAATAAAAGGGATGCTCATACTTAGTTTTTCCAAAAAGATCGATATATCCAAACGTGTATGTATTGTTCTTAACAGCTCTCCTGGTTTTGGCTGGGTTAGAGCTAATTTTCTTCCTAGTAGCTGGCATAGTGCTGTGTTTTGGATTTAGTATGAGAATAATGCTGATACTTAATCCTGACATAGAACAAATACTATGATGAGGAGTTTTAGCTGTACCTTAAACTGTGTTCCAGGAAAATGCAGTTGTAGACGGTCCAAAATCATTCTTTCATAGCTTATTTCTTTATTAAGCCAAACTTTGACAGAATAGCCATCTCCAAACCTGAGAATGATACACAGAAACATAAATGCATTTGTCTACACTATGAAGACAGGAAGAACATTCATTTCAATTGATTTTCCTGTAACAATTATGTCAAATAACATCACCTATGCCTACCATATTATCACTGTGATTTTAGGATTATATTATTGAACAATAGAATTACAATGTACCTGAACTTAAGCTAACTAAAGTATGCTTTAATTACCATATTGCTTTGAATGGTGAGCAAAAAAACTATGAAGATTACCAATCACAAATACAGAAGAAAAAAAAAAATCCCTTAACTTTTCTAATGAGAAAAATGGGCATGTAGCACTATTTTTCAAATCTTTTAACAAAGCTGCACAGCCTTTAATTCAGCAATGTGAGTACAATTGTGTTTTACAGATACACAAAGGCAACTATAGGGGTATTTAGAGAGACGACAAAGTTAATGAGTTTTCTTTACCTCTATGGCCACATGATCTGTCCCAGAATAATTTAGGAAACTAACTTCTCTTTCTCAACATGCATGTGATAAAAGTTAAGCACAGGCAATCTAACATACTGTCTTGGTTTTGGCTGGGATAGAGTTAATTTTCTTCCTAGTAGCTGGCATAGTGCTGTGTTTTGGATTTAGTAGGAGAAGAATGCTGATAACACACTGATGTTTTAGTTGTTGCTGGGTAGTGCTTACCCTAGTCAAGGACTTTTCAGCTTCCCATGCTCTGCCAGCGAGGAGGTATACAAGGAGGTGGGAGGGGAGACAGCCAGGACAGCTGATCCAAACTGCCCAAAGGGCTATTCCATACAATATGACATCATGTTCAGTATATAAACTGCGGGGAGTTGGCCGGGGGGCAGCGATTCCTGCTTGGGAACCAGCTGGGCATCAGTCAGCAGGTAGTGAGCAATTGCATCACTTGTTTTTTCCTGGGTTTTGTTTCTCTCTCTCTCTCTCTTTTTCTCGTTGTTTTCCTTTTCATTACTTTATGATGATGATGATGATTTTATTTTAATTATTAAACTATTCTTATCTCAACCCACAAGCTTTCTTACTTTTGCCCTTCCGATTCTCTCCCCTATCCCACCAGGTGGGGAGGGTGAGCGAGTGGCTGTGTGGTGCTTGGTTTGGCCAGCTGGGGCTAAACCATGACACCAACACATTATCTTTTATTAGATATACTCACTGTTAATATTTAGTTGGGGAAGTTGCAATAAAGCCATAAACACCAAAATGGCAACCATATTTTTATGCACATTGCTTAAGTGATGGAAGTTATCTGGCACCCGTTCCCAGAGCAAGGTGCAAGGGCAGAGCTCAGCAGAGAGATGGCGTGACACGGGGCTGCTGCTGCATCCCTCCCCTCCCAGCCCTCCTTTGCAGCTACACATCTTCCCTTTGGGTTCACCTTCTTGGTCAATTGCTGGGGAAAAAAGAGCAGCAGGAGCTAAGTCAGAAGAGCTTTCCTCTGCTGCTGCTATTCCCTGTTGCTGGGGAGCAATGGAAAGGCAGAGCTGGGAGAGGGACAGGGAGCTCGTGTCCCCCTAGAGACCTGCCACTTCCTCCATCTTCCACTGACCACCACTCCCACATCCTTCACTCCAGCATTACTTCCTTTTCTTCACTCTCCAGCTCCATGATTTCTCATCACCAAATCCTTTCCTACAGTTCCTCAGTTTCTAGTGGTTATCCTCTGTATTACTCCCTCGCGCCAATACCCTCCTCACCCACGTCTTTTCTGTGCACAACTTGTGATTCAGGGTAGCAGCTGGATTAATTTGATCTGACAGGTGTGAAGCACATTTTCATGTGATCAAAGCAGAAGTATGTATCACAGCACACTATGCTGCTGCCTTTTTCCAATATAGAAAAAAAAGCCTACAGAATATCAATCAAAATGTAATAAAAAATAGAAAGGACTATTCTGAGACATATGTCCAGTTTAACCACTGTCTGAGCAACCCCCAGCAAAATACTTCACATGAAGCACCACATGTCCTCATCTATAATGTATGGGTAGCAATGTAAGGGCTTTAACTTTTATTTTGTGTTGGACCAGAACCTCTGTTGGTATAAAGCAATAAAGTCTTCACTGATTTCAGAGCAGTGCAAGTTTCCACAATGAAAAATTCTAGACTGCAGATTTTATTCTATTAAGAATGAAATCAAAATATAATTTCCAAGGATCTTCTCAGAGAAGAATCCTATTCCTTTGTGTAGAATGAAAGCTATATTTTAGGTATGACAGTGGCAGCTTCTGCATAAGAAGTTGTACTGTATGAAAAGCCACATTACAAATAAATTATTGTAGAGGTTTTTTGTCTTTGGTTGGGGTTTTTTGTTTATTTTTTATTGCAGTCAGATGCAACCACTGAACTGCTTGAAATGGAGTAAGAAGAAACATTCCTGACGCAGTGTCCTGTTTGTTGCTTCCTGAAGGATGTTATATGAATTAAATCCTATCAGGTCCAATCTACAGGGTACCAAATATTCACTGAGCAATAAGACCTGACAGATGAACAGTGCTGTTACACCAAAGACATCCAGAATAAGGTGGAACCCAAAGCAGTGGCTGACTGACTTGCTTTGCAATGTTTTACTAACACATAATAGAACTCTAATTAAATGTTCTAAATGCATAGCATCATCCCTGAAAAAATACATGTGATAAGAAAAGATGTTACAAAGATGCATATAGTTAACAAGGGTGTTCAATTTAGTTGACAGCCAACGTCAGGAAACATTTTTACAAGAGATCATTGATTCTGATCAGTTTTCTGGCATCTCTACACAGCCACCATTGAATTACAGTTTGAAAAATGCTGGCTTAAGGAGATGTTAAACAGTGTCATAAAATGAAATTGTTTTATGCAATGAAGTTTCCAAAGAAGATGAATCAAAATTCTGATTAGCAAGAGAAGAGAAGACTGTGCAACTTTGGTTTAATTCTAAATTGTGAATAGCATAAACACCAGCGTGGTACAAATAAAAAGCTTTAAAAGATTTTTTTTTTTGGCTAGTCAAATTATGATGCTTCTATACCTTGATTTTATAATTCATTTTAGTACAAGAGCTCCCCATATAGGGTAAGCTGGTAAGAAATAAACATTTCCCCTTGCTATAATCAGCAAGCTGCTTTCAGTAGTGAACTGAGGCGATGGAATTTGAGTTGACCGTTTTTTTCACTCTTTTCCTCTCTGATTCAGACAATACAATTAATTCAGAAACCCAAAGTGGAATTACAGAGAAAAGCACAATCTGGTTTGATTAGCATTGTTAGGATCAAACCTTTAGCAACTGATAGTTCAAGACCTAAGGAGGGAAATATTATCATTAAAATGGCATGAGTTGAGCCAGCACACCTGTTCAGCAGCCATCTGCTGCAAAAGAATCACCATCTCTTCAAAGCTATTCAACAAAGATATTTTCCACTGCTAATTTCTACCACATTACTTTAACAACACCTGCATTTTTATTTGTGTATACATACACACACAAAAACACATATTCTGACAAAAAAATATTTTTCCTCTCTATCCTTCCTCTTCTCCCTCAGTCAAACTAGTTGTTCATGCTTCACTTTAGCGGTTCTGGGAGTATTACTTATTGAGTGCTTTACCTACTAAAATGCCACCATGAGACTGAAACTAAAATATAAGTTCCCAGACTGATTGTAAACTAATTAACTTGAGTATTAACAACAGCATCAGCTGCAGAAGCATGAGCTTAGCAAGGACTACAAAACACATCCAAGAACTCCACACCTTTAATTACATAGGTCCTCAAACTAGCTGAGCAGCTCAAATAACAAGGGAACAAAAGGAACATAAAATGGCAACAGGGAATGAAACAGTTTCCATATCAGGAATTACTAAGTAGCCTAAAACTTTTCAGCATCAAAGAAAGATGACGAGGTAGTAGAAAGGTGTTTTTACAGAGCCCAGAATCATGACTGGCCTAAGGAATGTAACTAAGGAATGATTCTTCACTCTCCTATGTTTCTCATGCAAGAACAGGAGGCATCAAATGAAATTATAGGGAAGGCAATGCAAAATCACTAAGAGGAAGTAATTTTCCTTGCAGCACACAGGGAAACTGTACATCTCATTGACACGGGATGTGCTGGATGCCACAACTTGACATGAGTTGAATAAGAGATTAGAGAAATTCGAGGGGGGGGGCAGGCAGAATCCACTAAGACCACCTCTGGCTTAGGAAGGCTTTAAGCAACAAATTGCTGAAGGGTGGTTGAGTAATGTGGAAAAGTAACTTCATGTGCTTATCTTGTTCCTGTACATTTCCTTCCTGGCTGCTGTCAGACAGAGGATACTGTGCTTGATGGGTCCTTGATCTGACCTCACGGTTGTTTCAGTATAAATATCACAAAGAGGAGGTCAGCCTGGGCTAGTCACCCAAATGGTTCCTCAGTTCTCAGAAGTGTTTTGAAGCCCATGATACAGTTCCACAGCCACACTGCCAGCAGTACAAAGATAGATAATATAAAAATACTTCAGATATGTGTTTACACAAGCAGCCGTCACACACTGGAATAAAGTATAGCCAGATCTATACTGATGAGAAAGTCCCCTGGCTGCTTTCCTGGTGCTCTTTGTAGCCTTGCAATGGGAATGGAAGTGGATTTAGTTGCCCAAAGGCTGAAAATTCTCATAAATACCAAGTAGAGGAGTTGCCACTTGGTGCAGATCAAGTAATACTAACTTCTCAACGTTCCCTTCTGCCCATTCCTCAGAGGTCCTGGTTTAGAGATTTGAATGGGGAAGAAGAAGAAGTTGCTGAAACGCAATGCCTTGTGGCCACACAGCTGAGCCTACGCTACTTGACTGGTCACAAGGGGTCCCTAGAGGTACTAACCGAGTGTTTTTTGAAGCTTGACCCGTGAAATCCTGTTTTCTGTGAAGGGTGAAAAAGAAAGTGCTTATTAGCAGACTTCTATTTGCTTTAAAAAAAAAAAAAAAAATCGGTATTTTTATTTAAAACACTTAGGAGTTTGTTTGTCTGCCAATTAACAAAACCAAACCTAGAAACCACTGCTTTAACTTACAGCAGGGTCCAGAATGACCAGTTCATTGAATCACACTCTTTCCAAATCCCATTTACCATCTCTTCTCTCTCCCAATCAAAATTGCTGAATGTAACCTCAGGAAATCAAGAACATGGCCCCATCTCCTAAATCTTCATGGATAAGAAAAGCATCTAATCATCCATATGCTTTTTTTCTACTAATCACAGATTACCTTTCCTGGAGAATGTTGTGCTATATATATACATCAAAAAATTACAGCTCCTGGAAAGTTTACTGGTAGAAATATAATGTGCATACTTTATGTATACACTAGTCTGATTGATCAAAAGATTACATCAAAATGACATTATTAGATAACAAAATAAAAAATAATGAAGAGAACATTGGCACTTAATGTCTGCAAGTAACTGCATCTTTTAGAATATATGCCATAAATCAAAGAGGGGGCATAATTTTTTACTGTGCTGTTTGCTCTTCTGCTTTGGTTTACATTCATTTGCAGACAGATATGGTTCTGTTTTCTCTAAGCTAATAGGCCTCATCCAGACAAGCTAACTTAGTTATTCCAGTATGATTGCTGAAGCACGGGGCATTCCCCTTACCGCTCTAGACACAAGTACAATTTACAAAAAGAACAAAACTTGAACAAGACTGAAAAAAAAAGCACTTCGAAAAACACTGAAAAAGAAACCAAAATTGAAATAAAATTATTACAACAAATACATCACGGTTTAAGATCATTTTAAATCACACAATAGATTTAATTATTTCATCTATTAAATGGCAGGTAAAGACAATATCTAGGAAGGAAAAAAGGTTATTAAATTTGAAATAATTGCTTTGGTTTTTAAAAAATGCTAAAATCAAATGCAAATATACTGTCACTTGCAAAATGTGAATTCCTTCTGCAATTATTCAGAACAACCTCAGTGTTGCTGAACAGATAAACTTGATTAGATGCAAACAAACAGACATAAAAAATAAATTATAAAATCTGTCTTCCGTATATTACTCATAGATTTTGTTTCATCATTTTTTAATTTATTATGATTTTGCCAGGGTAACAATAGAAACATGAAAACTGGTATAAAAACAATGAGTAACACTTGTTCAAGTATGTTGTACTTGCACCATTTGCTCACACACACTCCTGGCTTTCATATCAAGCCATCTAAAGTTAATTTCTGTATTCAATAATATCATTGCCACAACAGTGACAGCCTCAGCTTAGGAGCAATTCAACTTTGCCTTGCTCTCTGAATGTAGGCATTTAAGTGCTTAGGCATGATTTCCAAATATGTGG
>VYZW01014850.1:0-33512 GCA_013401315.1 Balaeniceps rex | reverse complement strand
CGCCGCCGGGGCCTCCCGAGCCCAGTCCCCTCAGGCGGGGAGCGCGGCACCGGCCCCTCCGGCCCGGCCCGGCCCGGCCGGGGGCTTCGCGAATCCTCGCCGGCTGACAGCTCGGTGCTCCGGCCGCCACTGCAGCAAAACTCAGCCTTCCCGAGGACCGAATCCTCTCATTTTTATCCTTTCTATTTTTAAGCGAGACGTGCCCCAGTCACCTTCCCCCTCTCCGTTCATACAGTGCTTATTAGAGCAGCTTCTCAAGTGAGCCCCAGCACCCCGGTCCCTCTTTCCTCCATGGGATGCAGCACCATCCCCTTTGATATCAGTGAAGGCACAGTGCGCTTTGCTTAGGCATGTCCCCTGTGGAGGAGGCCTTGCCTCGGGCTAATGAAAGCAGCACACAAGAAATCTCACTCTTACGTTGCTGCCAGTCTTCGGAGGACTGGAAAGTATCTCCACAGCAAGGACTCCACTCCCAGCACTTGGACTAGTGGGTCACCCTGTTGAGGAGCAGCCAGCATGGCTGAAGGCAACATGTCCTGCGTGCAGCAGAAGAATGGAACCCTGCAGTGGGTCCACAGAACCTGCCCTGACATGCAGAAACGTTTCAGAAGTCAAATGAGAAGACCAGGATCCCTGCTGCAGAGGCCCAAACTGGGATTGGAGAATATCTGTGGAAGGATCCTGCAGCTGATGCAAACAGGCATGGATTTGGCTGAGTTGCCTGCAGAATCCATGAAATGGAGCCCTGTCAAATGTATAGGTGGATAAACACCACAAAAGTTAAAAAAAAAAAAAGATAAAGAAAAAACAGCATAGGAAGTCATCAACTTTGCTCATCGCAATTTGAAATTCCAGTAGAGAAAGATGTTGATGTTTCAGAACTCAGAAGACTTTGAAAGGCTCAATCTGTCACTAGAGCAGAAAACGCCAACGCAAGCTTTGCTGCCTTTCCTTTTGCCATGGAAGCTCCTTCCAACTTGGCTGGCCTTGGCCTTGCAAGGTAGCAGGAGCCAAGGAGCCTTCCCCTTTCGCACATGGTCCAGGGGACCGAGCCAATCTGGGAGGGAGAGGGCTTTTTTGTCTTCCTAAGACATTTGGTTTTCAGTTTTGCGAAACCTCAAGAATTTAAAAAAATAGCTAATGAAGTTCACAAAACCTCAAATTCTACTGAGTTTACTCATTCCCCCCACTATATTAAGACTTAGTCTTTATGTCTGTATATGTAGCTGTATTGTGTGTTTTCCACAAGACTTTGAACAGCACTGGCACAACTCTCGTCAGGAAGCTGCTCTGGGTCTACAGTTGGAGAAGAGAGGCCAGCAAAGTGTTTAAGACACCTAGAAGGTATCTTTCAGATAGTGCAGTTTACTATTGGTACATTCATATGCGAACACTTTTTACAGAGGAAATTTTTAAGTCAGTAAAAGGACAGTGCAAAGTAGAGAGACACATTTTATCATGATTGCTTTTAACCAGCTACCTCATAACAAAACTCTTCTTTCCATCTCTGTGGGTGTTGCAGGAGTGAAGGATTGATAGCATATTGTTTCAGGCTGAGTGATTTATATATAGGATGATGACCTTTGAGAAGACAGATTTCATTCTGTTCCTTCCACAACTGTGAAAGTGCTCACTGCTCACTTTCCCCTGCCCACCTTGGAAGAGGTAAACACCCTCTTCTTTCCAAGATTCCTGGCAAAAAAGCTCACGGGAACGAACGCGCACTCTGCTTTCCCCAGCTAGCCAACGTACACATGCAAACATTGGAATTATGTTCATGTTTCTCAATCTACCTGCTTTTTTAGTACAAGGTGAAACTGAGCAATGGTAATTAGAGAGATAATAAAGTCAGATTTACTAACATTAAGGAACGCTAGTGAGGTAACAGTAGTTCTCATACTAAAGGTTTTCCGTAGTGTTTTACCTTTCATTGTGTTTTGCTTCAGACTGGCACATCAGGCGCTAGCACAGGTCCTTAACTTCTCATTTCCTTATGCACCTCCCTTTGCCTTTTTCAGCCTACTGTTTGGGTTTTTGCTTTTTTTCCCTTCTGCACCAGCCCTAGGGGACTTCCATTTTGGATCATGTGACCATTGTGCAAAGTAACATGCATTATTGAAAATCATTAGGGAATGGCAGGATTCTGGTACAGCACTATCTCAGAAAGAAGTGAGATTTGATGGATCTCCACCAAATAATCCTTGGTTTTGCCTAGGAGTTTATCACTAACATTCTGACTTAGCTTAGCTTGGGGCAAGACTTGAACTCTCCTACATTAGAAATCCCACTAAAGAAGTGGAATATGCTATACATACTAGAAAAATTTTTTTGACTGCTTTTCTGATAAAATTGAAGCTACTGTGGCATGATGCCAGAAGACAAATTCCATTAGTTTTGCTGGGTGAAATCCTGATTTACTTTTTTTTTTCTTTTCTCACAAAAGCATCTCCACTAATTGAAATGGATCTAATTGCACAAATATGATGAGGAGTTCCTTAGGTCTTATCCTGCAGTCCTGGCTGTTCACTTGATGCTGAGAAACATTCTTTCTGAAATGCTGTCCCACAGGCACGAAGAACTTTTCATTTTTTTCTTCCTGTGGTGAGGTTTGATTTTCATAATTCAGTATATCGGGGTTCCAAAACTGAAACAGATGACTTCAGATTAGGATGTGACTCAGCCATTTAATTTTTTGAATGAACTTGTAGTGATAGGGAAAGAGACCTGGGTGGTTCCTCAGACAACATGTTGTAAGTACTCCAGCTAAATGCAGATTTTGAATACTGGAATAGGTTACACAAGGGACAGTGAGTTCATCTCTGATGAGGAAGAAGGTTATTTTTGATAAATCTTTATGTATGCTTTAGTTTAACTTCTGGTGCATAAATAGTCAGAAAAAATGGGCATCATAGTAAGGTTTTCCATTCTTTGATTCAGAGGTAGAAGTGGTTTATTTCCAGCCTTCCTTAAATAATTTCCAGGTATAAAATGTATCCAGATACAAATGCTAACACATTCTGTCAGAACAAATGGCCATGGTACAAGTACCAGCTGGTATACTTTTACAATAATCTTGTCAAAGAGGGAAATCTTGCTACCACCCATTTACAAACCTTGTCTTTACTCAGCGAAGTGCTTATACATAAAGGCTTGTTCAGTGGTGTCGGCAGGAGAACTTTGAGTTTAAAGCTAAGCACATGTTTAAGTGTTCTGCTAAATTGGTTCCTACACGATTTAACTGGGGTCACACAATAACTTATGGAAAGAGCCTTAAGTGGAGCCCTAGACTTCTAATTCACAGTCAGAAATTTTAATCTGGAAACTGTTTTTTCCCTGTCCTTACAGTACATATGACCAAAAAAAAAAATCCATCTACAAACAGTTAAATGTGTCCTTAACCATTTTACAGAATTTTTGTATTCTTTCCCCACATGTGAGCTGCTAAACATGTTAGGGCTGCCAAATATTTTCCACTTCCAAAAAGGAACATTCCCCTACCAAGTGCAATGCAAATGAGCACTGAAAATGCTCAGTAAATCCCATGTTGTTGCTCTGGGTTCCAAAAAGCCCCTCTTACTAGATTCAGAACGGATTTATTACCCAAAGACCTGCTTTTATTACAACTTTGTTACATAGTTTCATATTCTATCACAAAGGTATTGATATTTTCACTTATAACAGGAAAAGAATACATTACTACAGCACTGACTTTTAAACAGCTAAGACTATCCTTATTATTCAGGCTGTAATATTGTAATTTTTATTTTATTTGCAGTACTGTACTTTCTGTATGTCAAATGGAATGTGGCCTGTTGTATTTACATATGTTCAAAGACAGCCCAAATCTCAAAGCTTTTAGATGGTTTGGATTCAATCCTTATTTAGAAGTAAAACATACTGAAGTTAGTAGTAGTTTTAACTGAGGAGCAAGTGAATACAACTAAAATGATAACTTCAGTGGTCCAGCTGGATTATAAAAGTTGTTCAGGGGACCAGATGCCATTCTTTTCAGGAGGAGGTAGAGCCAAACTACCTTTGAAGGTTTGGGCCTAGCTTCTTTTCACTTATTTAGGTGAAATAAAATACCAAACACTTACTGTGGGCTTAGCAAGTTATAGCAAATGTTTGAATGATCTCAGTCTAAAAATAATTTTTTATTGCAATGAGACCCATGCTTGTGTTTCACCAGAATCGTGCCAGGTCCCTGCCTTACCTGCACAACTGCCCCATGAAATGTGCATTTTTCCCACTGCTTCATGCATTGATTGGTGGGGGGGACCCATCCTGAGAAGACTTTAGGTGCAAACACAGGTCGGGAGCCCCTCTCCTGGGCAGATCTGCAGCCCCATGCCTGAGGGTGCTGCCTCTGCCACACTTTCTCCCTCCTCCCAGCAAGGGCCTGGGCATCTGCACCCTTCTCCTTGCCCTCCATTTTTCTATAGGTACGGCAGGGTGGCTGGCCAACAGCAAAGTATGGTCTCAGCAGGTACAGGGCATCCCTGAAACATGGGATTCACGCAGCAGTCTGAAGAGATCAAGAGGAACAACTGGGAAAAGAAAACGAATGGATGAAAGCCCCAACAGGGCAAGAAAAAAATGTACTCAAAAGAATTGAAACTGATTGCAAAAAATTTGAAAGGCCACAGAGAACAGTCTGGGGGTTTGATATCTCTCCGTAT
Organism: Balaeniceps rex; assembly: GCA_013401315.1. Classification (NCBI taxonomy): domain Eukaryota; kingdom Metazoa; phylum Chordata; class Aves; order Pelecaniformes; family Balaenicipitidae; genus Balaeniceps; species Balaeniceps rex. The sequence goes on along the minus strand of VYZW01014850.1, from coordinate 28,833 downwards.
GCTCAAAACTCCCACAGATGGAGTCATGGGTCCCACAGGATGAAGTGAAGAGATGAAAGAAAGCAATTCATGAAACTACTACAGCTGGCTGTGGGTCTCTAACTGGGAGAAAGAGTGTCATTCAGCTGTGGCCTGATAATGATTATGATGATTAAAGCTGAACAAATAATTCCTTTTTTTTTTTTCTCTAATATGTGTTTTGCCTCTTTTTCCCCTCATAAGAACATCCGCACACAGACCACAGCTTCCCCTAGCACATTAATTACTTGGGTGTGCTCATATAGCCATTACTTGCATTGTTGATGAATATTTAAAATCCAAATTGTCTCGCTTAGCTGTGAACGGTCAGAGGAGTCAGATGGCAGCATTTCAACTTCCCAGTTAGCACACTACCACTTCCCAAACAAACACTTGGGCATACGTGTTAAAAGTGGGGCCTCTTATACTACTCATGCTTATAAGCATCCATTTTGCTCTGAAATGGCTCTGAAAGCCGTCATCCACATAGAATTAAATAATTTCAAAAACCCCTCTCTGAAATAGTTCAAAGGTGAAGAAAATCGGTTTTGCTGTTATGTTCCTTGTTCCACTGTGGCTGTCTCTGGTACTCTTGAAAAGTGAACAAGGAGAAATTTGCTCTGATGATAACTATAGACTACTCAATTTGATATAGTCATATAATGAAAACTAGAGCAATGGGAAAAATATCTATTACAGCATACACCAGAAACACAACAATGTATCTCCACACACATTTTTTGCAGACTTGCCAGTTCTTGCAAGTTATTAGCTATTTAATTATTTATTTAGTTATTTGTAATTAGTTCTATGTTTCTCTATTCAAGAGCCAATTGGCTTCACATCAGTCAAAAGACTATAAGGAAACTGTGATTTGTTCCCCTTCTTACAAAACATACTCTTCTATCCATGTTCTCTGGCAATAAAAATTATAAGCTAATCAACAGTGGTATAATTCAACCTATGCATGGTTTACTGATATTAGTATTCTTGCTTGTTTACTTACCTTACAGCAATTAACTGCATTTCTCCCTAGTGATATTATTTTCTTAACATTGCTTCATTTTCCTTTCTATGAATGCTCACAATGATGTGCTGCAAATGGGGGCACAGGAACGGACTGATATTCATCAGATGAAGAAGGACATTAATATTTATTATTGTCTTGCATTTATTTAGTTATTTATTTTATGATTTGAGAATATTCACTTCTAGGAAACTACACAAGAACAAAGCTGGTTCTACTTCAAGAAAAGCTCTGCTGACCAGAAACTGTCTCGTTTTTCTGTCAGCTAACCACGTAACACATCTTAAATTTGCATGGTAATTTGCATGGTTCACAACATTAAGGAAAAGAGAAGAAGTAAAGTTGATGGTTTGGGCATTTTTGCAATTGGGTGAATGTTTTTGCAGAGGTGGGGATGAGCCTGTGTTCATGTCACTGGTGGTGGACGTCTACAAGTTGGTGAGGTTTGATGGTGTTCTATTAATGCATTTGTGTAAGCATAAGTGTGTGACTGTTCAAAGATATGTCCCTCATGTGGTATCCCTGGAAGCTACCTGTGTTATGCTAGATTAAAGACGCTGAAGTTCAGACCCAGCTTGGGTAAAAATGTGTAGCTTTACTTCTATTTGTTTTCATTAATCATATACTACATGTTAATCCTGTCATCAGACACCCCTTGTTTCAAATACAGCAGAATGCCTTTCATTTGTCTTCTCATTTGAATTTAATACATTTTTCTCAAAACTAAACAAGCAAACGAGCAATTCTTCACTTAATTTGAATTGTGCTTACTGTTATTCCTCATCCTTCTGCCCCTAAATCCTTAATAAAGGTGAAATTTAACAGTCACTAAAAAAATATAGAAAATCTGGATTCAAGTCTAGATATCCACTTACAGGTCTAATCCCTTGCATATTTATCAAACTCCATCCAGAAACCATCTAGAAACCAACTCAAGAACAACTTTCAGACAATGTCATATCCAAGGCAGCTTGCTAACTACTTATCTGCCAACCTGGATGGCTGTTCATTCAGAAGTCCAGCTCTTGTAGTACTCTTTGTTTCATGCAGGTTAACTAATAATTCTCCATTTGCCACTGGGCTTAATGTTTTGCTAACAACTACAGAATTATATATTTTGCATTTTCTTTCTTTACAAGGTCTATCTTAGCATGAAAGGTACCATGAGCTTCCTGTAGTAAATCCATCTTGCTTTTATCCAGTTTTTCTCCCTATCTTCACTTATTCTTTGTTTCACTATTTACTCTAAATTCTTTGTGCATTACTGAGATCTGATTTGCTCTCTCTTCCCCTTTATGAAATATATTTATATTAATTTTCCCCATTGCCTGTGAGACTGTCCCAGATGAGACAGATTCACTCAGATTACTTGCTACTGGGTTTGGAACCTCCTGTGCCAGTTCCTTCAGAGTCCTGGTACAGAGATTATTTGATGACATAAATTTTGAGGACATCTGAGTCTGTGAGTCTGGGCTTTTCTTCCACATCAGATGTTCTCATTCTTTTTCAATACCCTTTATTCCTTTTTCCCTTTCTTTTTCCTTTTATTTTCTTCTTTTTTTTTTGCCTTGTCTTCAAAATCAATGTATATTTTTGAAATATGAACACCAGAAATGGATACAGCTTTCCAGTCAAATGGCTGACAAGAATATCTTCCCTCTTCTATTTGGTATTTGCCTGTGGTGTGTGTGCCCAAGGTTTGCGTGCTTTTTCATAATCCTAACATAGTGCTGGATGCGTTGTTTAATTAATTATCACACCATGACCCTTTACAAATCTTTATTAGAGTCACTACTTCCTATGTTCTCACATTTCATTGAACTAAAATATGTGTTCTTAAGGGAGACCACCTCAAAGTTTTGTGTAATCTGAAAATCTCAGCAGTTTTGGTATATTCTTTCAGGTACATACAACCGCTGAACATAGCTGCATTGAGAAGAGCCCCTTGTAGGACCTCTCTGCATTACTAACTCTTCAGCCACCTACAGTGAAGATCTTTCACTTACAACTATTACTACAACTATAACAGTTACTATGCTCTATTTACAACTCCTTTGTATCTATGCTGTATCTATGTTGAAAATACTCTAGGGAAAATAACTGACAAACACAATATACATGACAGCAGAAAAGTTTAAATTTTCTCAGAAAAACATTTAATTATTTCCTTGATCCTGCTCTCAAGGAAAATTAAATTTCTGTCCTTGAACTGATGAAAAAATTTTAAAACATACAACACTGCTGAATTTGTGTGTTATAATCTGAAAGAAAATCAGGAAAAAACAAAAACCTTTTTTGTTAAAAATCTTCCTAGTGTTCGGCAAGATCTACTCCTTTCTACCATGTCTGTAATATTTCTTACTTCCCTCATGGAGCTATTTATTTCATAGATTAGTCATGCCTGAGGGTGTTTTTATATTTTGAGGTGGAAGATGCCCTGAAAATCTAAATAATTTTAGTTATGTACAGTTATTCCTGTTTCACTTATCAAGAGGAGGTGTCGATGGCTCTATGTACACATATTCTTGTCTCTGACTGAAATGGAACTTCCTGTATAAGTAAGGCTGTGGACTTGGAACAAGAAATGCCCATAGAGAAAATAAGAGAACATATTTTCGTACTGGCTTTTCTACTAAATTTCTTATTAAGTGCTCTCTTAGTACTGAGATAGAAAAAGTCAACCATATTTTTCTTCCAAAGTAAATAGTATAACTTTGATAAATACTTTTGTTAAGTTTTACAAATGCTCTCTCAGATTAGCTGTTGTTCAGCTTCTTCCTTCTTTTGGGCCCCAGAATTACTGTGGCACTTTGATGTACTTAAGGGTGGCAGAGGGAGGTACGCAACTACCACCCTGTGCATCCCAGCAGAATTGAAGACCTTTTTACATAAAGCTAGCTATATATCTTTATTTATTCTTTCAGACATCCAAAATCATACTAAAATGTTATTGGCTCTGACATTCAAAAGCAACTAGTAATTGGGCCTCTGTTTTTTAATCAACACAACACAACTTCAGAGTGACTAGTTCCTAGAGAATAAGTCTATGGAGATGTAATTCTATAATTCGTTAGAAATAGGGTTCTATGTGGGGTTATTTTTCAATTTCTTTATAGAACTTGGGAGGGAAAGTGATATTCCCGCTGCTGAATTAGGTGAAAAATAAGATGGCTGTTTGGAATAACTCCTTTTATAGGCTTTTAGACTTAGTTTAAAATTTCAGTTTTTCATATGGCTTGCGTAATATTGCTGTGATAAGAAGATGCTAGTAGATAGTCTATAGCCCTGTTCAAGTTTGATCTTGGAGAAACATTCTTGATCAGCTGTAATGCATTTCTCTTCAGACAGAAAGTAGGCATATTCCCTGTGTCAGCCTCTTTGACTAAGCACTGTAGCTATAACTTTCAGTAAGTTATACCCGTTTGAGTCTGCTTGAGGCCACATTCTTATGTGTAATGAGAAGCCTTTTTCAATATAATATACAAAGTTTGTGTTTTCAAATTCAGTGAAAAATTATTAGATATCTAAAAGTTGTTTATTTTTCACACCATCACAGATAGTTAACTAAGTCCTGATTTCTGTCCTTTATTAAATTCCTCGGTGCTCTCTTGTTGTCATGATTTTCTCAGATTCATTTCCAGTATATGTAAATTAGTGGAATATTTGGAGCATGAATAGTTGCATGTACATTTTGTGTGCCAAAATTAAATTAAGATTCTATGTTGGAAATCAAGTTTTTAGGAATTAATAAAAACCTAACTGCCTGACCTTTGTTTAGAATTAGTATTTCAGCCTCTTGGATTGTAAAGTAAAGTTAGACACCACCTATAAAAGAGTGGACTTCACTCTGTAAATAGAAATGGTGCGATCTCTTTAGCCAACCTGGGGTTCCTTGTAGGGATATATGGACTATGGGGTAGGATATGTTCAGCCAAATACTGCTTTCAGACTCTTAAACCACCTTCTGAAGGGAGTTGATGAGTGGCACATAACCAGAGGGTGAGGTTATTTGTACCACATGGCCTAAGTGGATCTTACAGAGTTGCTTTTTGATGCTGAAGTGTAAGCTTGCCTTTTCATCCTGCTTTCTCCTCAGAAGTGTGCATCAGCCCAGTGTGAACAGGATGTAAATTTGAGTTATGTGTCTCTCTGTTGTGTGTCACTTAAAAAACTGCTATGAGATGATCAGCAGATTGACAGCTTTAACATGTCACAGAGATACAGTAACAATTAAGCTTACAGGGGCTGTAGTTCAAACAAGCTTGAAAGACATCTGGCTAATAATGTCAGTTGTGTGGCCATAGGTATGCAAGTTGTTCATTGGCCATTGCTATGATCTCAGTTAAGAGGGCGTCTATCATCTTTCTTTTAAACATACAATGGTGACTTCTACTCCTGGTAGGACACAGTCTGACCTTATGTAAATCTGCATTGATTAGTTCTGCCAGGAAAATCAGTAGCTTCCAACTGCCTTAGACATATGGCCTCCAAAAGTCAGATCTGTGGAAGAAGGGTGCGGTGCTGCAAAAGAAAATGATCTCAGATTATTATTGGAAAAAAGACAATGAAAGCTCTTTTCTGAGGTTTGGCCTGGTTAGAATGCTGATTTTCTTAGAAATTCAGTCCCAGATATCATTAAAGCATCATCAGACTTCTGCATCATAGAAGTCTGTGTAAGGTTGAACACATAGCCAAAAGGAAATGTGTTTAAGAGCTTTCATAACACAAAGCCAACCCGAGATCTTCTTTGATCTTTACTGGATTACTTTATAGACAACCTATTTCATAACTGCATTTAGTCATCTGCCTTCATGATAGAAAGCAGATTTGTTGTACGCCTGTGTATTGTAAAAGTGGTAAGCAGGTAGTGGCACAGGATTATGGAATGGTGTCATCTTATGGACGTTCCCTGTTTAGGTCCATTCTGCAACTTCATGACAAAGAGTGTCCTTTCCCAGGTAAATTAAAAAAAGAGGGGGGGGAGGTGTTTTTATTTCCATGAGGAAAAGGAGAAGGTTCATAAGGAGAAATTTAAAACCAATGGGATTATGCTTGCTAAGGAAGAAAAAGGTCAAGTAGGAAAGAGATTTTGGAAAATTCCAGTTGTAACGGGTTGAGAGCTGCTCTAGCTATAAAAATATATTTTTTTCTCACTTAACTCAAAAGCTGGTTATACAAGTCTTAGCTAGTCTTAGACTGACTCCTTCTGTGGTCAACACAGAAACACAGGCATTTCCAGAGGATGACTCTTCCCCTCCTAAAAGCAAGTCTAAAATGAACAAGTTCCAGAGGTGCTTACCAAAGACCAAAATGAACAAAACATGCCTTTAAAGGTTACAGTGACAGTAAATGACTGAGATGTCAGAGTTCACACATTGTTCTGATAAGCCTGAACAGATTTATTTTCCTTAAGTGTTACCATCTATCTAACCTCTCCAAGGTCCCTTTGGCCTTTCGTGCTTAAAATCTCTATGAGTTCATAATTTGTTCTTTGACTAGCAAGTTGTTACCTGGCCTCACAATTCAACATGTACCCAAAAAAACCCAAAAGTGCAAAATGCAGATACTGAAAAGTAACAGTGAAGACAAAGAAGAATGAGCACTTAAAATCCCAGAGTGAATGAATAAGGACATTGAGCCCATCACACAGAAACAAGGGAAGGTAGAATGTGCTAAATTCAGGTATAGATCTGGATGTTTAAGTCAATGCTGGACTCATAAAAAACACATTCTGAAGTGGAGTTAATTTCTCATTGACCTTCCAAGCTCTATAACAGCAAGACAAACCCGTGAGACAGTCAGTCTGGTAGGGTAAAAAGAACAAATTATTCCAGCTCTTGTACCATGCCTCATTATTTAGAGGTTCACAAAGTGATATAAGACCCATTGAAAACACCCAGAAATTCCTTCATGTCAAACCACATTTACCCACAGGTTGGATCATCAGCACAGCCTTCTGCCAGACATTGCAGAGACAGTGGGAAAAGCAGTGGCTGAGTAATGACTCAGGCTTTGGACAAGGATGGCCCTACACTTTCCTACAGGTTTCACACATATCTCTTGGGAGCCATCAACTTGGACATTTAAAAGGTCAATTCTGCAGTGGTGGTGCTAAAACTGTCTATAAGTATTCTCTAGCAAGCCAGCTTCTGTCTTGGACATAATTTCTTCTTCTCCTGCTACTATACTCCTCTGTCTTTCTCCTATCTAATCCTCTCCCCTTATCTGTCCCCTATACGTGACACCAATCACAAGATGTTCTTCCTGCCTTCGTTTGTCTTGTCTAGTCCCCAGATCTGCTATCCTGCTATCTCCTGAGCAACCCTACTTTCCCACAGTCCTGACTCCCCTGATCTGCTCTTCAAAGTAACCCCCAAACTGCATTCTTGACATTGCCAAGTCAAGCTACTTCCTCTTTTAATTGAATTTTGACATTTTATTCTAAAAATGAGGACACAAAGCTTCCTGTGAATGACTTTTACGTATGAGTTGGGGATATCAGATGTAAGATGGGCTCATTCCAACCACAGAAACAACCTTCCCAAATATTTTTTCTGAAACTCCCAAAAAATGAGCTCTGAGACAGCCTCAAACCCAGAAAATCTTAGTTTAGAGTATTAGCATGGCAAAAACTTAAAAACTAATTGTCGTGGTTTAACCCCAGTGGGCAACTAAGCACCACACAGATGCTCACTCACCCTCTCCCCCACCCTGGTGAGATGGGGGAGAGAATCAGAAGGGCAAAAGTAAGAAAACTCATGGGTTGAGATAAGAACAGTTTAATAATTGAAATAAAATAAAATCTAATATAATAAAAAGAATAAAAATTAAAAAAATAATAATTGTAGTGAAAAGGAAAACAACAAAAAAAAAAGAGAGAGGAACAAAACCCAGGAAAAACAAGTGATGCAACTGCTCACCACCACCCACCAACCGACGCCCAGCCCATCCCCAAGCAGCGATCGCTGGCCCCTGGCCAACTCCTCCCAGTTTATATACTGAGCATGAAGTCATATGGCATGGAATATCCCTTTGGCGAGTTGGATCAGCTGTCTTGGCTGTGGCCCCCTCCCAGCTTCTTGTGCACCTGGCAGAGCATGGGAAGCTGAAAAAGTCCTTGACTAGGGTAAGCACTACTTAGCAACAACTAAAACATCAGTGTGTTATCAGCATTATTCTCATACTAAATCCAAAACACAGCACTATGCCAGCTACTAGGAAGAAAATTAACTCTATCACAGATGAAACCAGGACACTAATAAAAAGAGAATCAGATAGCCTTAACATAGAGATGTTGTCATCTGCACTGCCTGTCACATTCTTATCACATATATAGCAGTTGTTACAGGATGCCTTGGGATAATCCACAAGTATCAGATTAACTACACTACCAAATATTAAGCAAACAGAAGAGAGTTATGTTAGTAGGAAATGGAAGTTGACCCTTACCATGTAGGAATGTTCTTAGGAAGGGAGAGTCAAGGAATTTGTCCTAGTCAGACCATGATCTGTTAAGTGATTATTCTAATAAGAAATTTCTCTCTAAATCTCTGACTAGTCCAAAGTGTTGAAGTTAAGTATGGTTGAACAAAGAAAAAAATCCTTTAAATCTGTACTGAATAAAAAATTAATTTGGGCTTACTTTATGGACAGATACAAACTGAAATGGCATCAGTAGTTTTCTGAAGCTTAAAGCATGAAAGAAAAACCTCAGTAAATATACCGTTCATGTTTCAAGCAAGCAACATGAAGATAAAATGTGGTGCTCATTGTACAAACCTCTAGAAGTAGAAAGGAGTCTTGTGGGAAATTTAGATCTTCTGGAGAATTGGCGTGCATAATAAAAAAAACTTCTCACAAAGTGTAGCTGATCCTTTGTATTTTTCAGGAAACTTTTGCATGTGTGACATATTTTCCTGTCAGTTCTATGTATCCAATTTATGTAACAATGCTCAGCTAAGAGTAAAATCTATTGGGGAAATGCCTAATTCTTCTTGCACCACAAACATATATTTTTTTGTTAGTTCTTTCACCCATGAATCTTGAGGAATCTCAAATGACAACTGCTAAATTGTATCCTAGAGACAGGCATGAAAAGAACTCCTCAACTTAAATGGATGACCATAAGTAACTCCTCATTACAGTTGCATTTGGAAGGGAGTGTGAAGAGGTCACTAAACTGGGAAGTCTTGCCAGGAAAACATGCATTACTGGAGTTGACATGGCAGCATGCAGTGCCTCAGCATTATAGTATATGGAACCAATTCTGATGTCCATACTCAGTTTTTAATCATTCTTTACTCAAAAATGTCACAGAATTAAATGGGAACAGTGCCAGCATAAAGACTGAGTTATAGTTGGGATTGACAGTCGTTTACTGTTTCAAAGATGACTATTCCAAGTACTCCAAAATTCATGTATAACCCTGACTGTTTGGAAAATTGTTGGTCTCCTGAGGCTGCAAGGCAGGGTTAGTGTCCCAGGTTCAAGGTTATTTAAGCAATCGACTCCAAAGTGCCCCCCTCCTGTACCCATGGAGCAGCACGCAAAGCCACTTGATCCTTCATTTTATATGTACAACTAAGGCTCAAACCTTGGCTCAACCTTTCCCAAAATGAACCAAGACCTTTTGGATATGTCTCAAGCACATAACAGCCATGGCCTTTTAGGCAAGCATACAAAATGTTCATGTACAAAATTTCTCAAGCTTTAAGTTAGGAGCTCAAAGCCAGCCAGGAAAATGAGCTGAAAGAAGCATCACGTGAATGTTGAGGCTTAGTGTCTGTTGAGGAGCAAAGGAGCTCCACACGTGCACTGACTCAGTGCCTGGGAGGCTCAAAGAGACATGCTGCTCCCAGTAACGGTAAGCTAAACTTCATGTTTGGGGCCTCTGGAGAACCTGTGCTATTCCTGCCTCCTGCCTAATGGGGGTCCTCTGGGAAGTTTCACATGGGCGTGTACAACTGCACAGAAAGTGTGTACATCAGTTTCCTGAGCCATGGGTCATCCAGACTGGGCGATGAGTGAAATGTGTTATGCCTACTTTCTTGCCTGCAAGCTGGATTTCTCTTCCAAGGAAATGAGAAAATGAGAATACAGGAGGTCATAAGGAAGGGCCTAGAATTTGCATGGATCTCATCCTGATGCTGTGTTGAATTATACGTACACCCAGAGCTGAAAGCTTAGAGTGTACAAAGATCTCATAGTGTAGCTATAACCTCAGATATCAATATTTTTGGATGCAAAAGACTATTTCAAGGTGCTTGAGAATCTATATACAGATTCCAGTTTTATTTTAGGAATACTTTCCAAGGTAATTAATGCTGATGTAGTAGCTAGGATTATACTGGCATACTTCCTGACCAACAGAGCTGAGTATAAACAAAGCACAGCAAGTCACCAGGTTGTGTGGATAAGGGATCCCTCATACAGATCCTGTAGAATGAGCTCTTCATAACACTTCCAGATGCTTCTCAGATGCTTTCTTGGTTCAGAGTGAATGTATAGGGGACATCAGTCTAAGGAGAGAGCAGGGGGCTCAGGAGCAGGGACAGAGAAGGTGTACAGTGCAAGAGGGTGTTCCAGAGGCAGAACAGAAGAGGGTGGTACCTTCATTGCATTTCTTTGTTTTCAGAAGGTGAAGTTTATATTACACTGAGTAGTAGCTTTTGTGTTCTCCTAAGCTCTGTATGAACAAAGTTCAGAGAAATTTCATGCAAATGTAGTTAAGACCATGAAAAGTTAACACTGTATCGGCTCCAAGGTTTTTCAGAAGTCTCTTGGAGGAAGTCTGATATTCTGAGACATTTCAAGAAAGCATATCATTTGTTTCTGAGTTCTAACCAGTCACACAGTCACTGAAGAAAATTCATATTCAAACTCCCATGGCTCTTTCAAGTCCTTCTAGTTTAAAAATTACAAACAATGGAAAGTTAAAAGTCTGCAAATAGTGAGAATACAGCATTCCCCTGGGTGTTATGTAATGCGTATTTTAATTGGGAAAAAAATGGTATTGATATTTATCGTAACTGTATGTTTATATATTGTGGTTAGCCAACTGTGAAAAATATGTCCATCAGCTATTTCCTTTCTCTGTAATGTTTTTTAAAAAGCTTTCTGTAATATTTTAGGCAAGAAATATGAAACTACTTTTTTACATATTCTGTTAGAACTATTTCCCCAGTCCAAGAAAGTGGTGGAGAATAAGTTGAATGGGGAGTAGGCTTAGCTAGTCAAATGTTGGTTGGCTTGTGTCAGATGTCTTGGACAAAATCTTAACAGCTTTGCAGAAAAAAACCCATGCATATATGAAAAAATAGACTGGTAGAGGAATTAAAGATGTGAAACATTCTCCATAGTGTATAGGAGTTCTACTACTGGTGGTGCAGCCATCTTTGGCTGATGAAGCAGAAAGTGCGTAGCGCAAGCAGATTTTTTTCATTGACTAGCTTTTTGGATTTGGCATAAAGAACAGTCTTTACTGACATGCAGTGACTGATACAGTACATGACAGCAATAAAACTCCCTTCACTTTCTCCTCTCTGTCTGCATAAGTGATGACTGTAATGACTCTGTCTTTGTTCTTTTGTTCACTCCTTGAATTGCTACTTGCAGTTGCCAAGTTGCTTTGCACCTGATTTGTCAAAAGAAAACCTTCTCCTCTACCACTCAAACCTAGCAAAGGAAATTATCAGAGGTTGGTTCTGTGGTTTCCAGAGGAACACAAAGTCCTCATAGGTTATGTGTTATTTCCTTGCCCTCTTCCCTTACCGGTTATATTTTCCTGATTGCTCCTGATTCCATTTCCTCTCCCAGTTCACAGTGTCACAATGGTGGATCTAATTAAATGTTTGGAATGAGAGGGGTGTGTCTGCCATGAAATAAAATAATGCTTTTGGACCTGCACATCTGCAACATAGCATTTATTTTACTTCTTATTAAACATGTCAGAGTCTGTAAAGAGAATTTTTTGACTTTGAGAGGACTCCCCTGCTGGGAAAATGACGACATGCAGAAATGACACTTGCAGCTTCTCAGCTCTCCCCAGATGAGATCCTTCTCACAGTAACGTGAGAGGCAGGGTTTCCAGATGTCACTGTCTCCAAAGGAAATAAGAGCTTCCACTTTACATGACCCGCACAATGTGTTTCACTTCAGTGCACATGACTATGCCAGGAGTGTAGTATCACATCGGTACTATATCCCACAGCCTTAGGGATGACAAAATATAAGACTATAAAGAAAATCTGTAGTGGGTGAAGTACAGTTCAGTGGTTCAATTCATGTTATGTTGAATCTCAACATTTGAAATCAATTAAGGAGTGACTGATCATATCTAAACCCGGGATACCCTTTCCAAGAAAAAACAAAATATTTCATTAAAAAAAAATACCTGTGCTCTCTGAAGCTGGCAAATGAAGAAGTGCTCCCTGCTACAGCAAATGCAAGGTATGTGACTGCCATGTACTAGACAACCTGAAGAGTGTACAGAAAAAGCACAATTTGTGCTCAGGTTGAGCTCAATTAAAACTGTCTACACTAACTTACATGTCAAATGGAGCATTTGCACATTCAAGTGCTATATTTGGTTGTAAAATTACGATAAATACATGCAGGCATTTTTTTGTTCAAGTCACTGAATTTGCAAACAGCTAGGAGAAGGTCAATCTTCCTGTTTCAAACCTTCAGTACAACTTCATTTGGCTTTTCTCTAGTGACTGTGTTGGTTTACTGCAACTGAGGAATAGACCTGATGTGCATTTCAGAAAAAAGTACAGATTTGTTTCCTACAAAGCAGTACACAGTTTCAATTAAGGCACCATTGTATCTCCATATTCCACTTAGAATGATCTAAATATTTGCTCAGTATGTCCCTCTGAGCCCATTTTGAGTTAGCCCACAACACGGTCCTCAGAGAACACATTTTCTCCATTCCCTGCCCAGATTCAAGGACACTTTGGTCACTTAATAAAAAGTTTCCTGGGTTTTGAAAAGGCTGAAGGTTTAAATGTGTCCAAAACTCATTTTGCTCGCCTTTTGGGTCAAACACTGAAATGAAATTGAACCCATGATGTTGGCATGCACTTGCATAGTGAATATTGAGATCCCTATGGGACATGAACAGGAACCAACAGTTATTTATATATAAACCAGCACGCTGTAGGTACATGGCCTAAAGTAACTGTAGTAGCCTTCTCTGATACTGGATAAAGTTATCTCTGTGTTTCCAGCTGTTTACTCTGTCCAAATTTTGTGCGTAGAATAATTTTAAAAGATAACAGAGCTGTGGAAAGTACATTAAGAAAGTAGCAGCTCCTTAAGTACCTGCCTTGCCTAGGCACCAGTGAAAAGACCATTGTAATACTTTCCTCCATTTTCCTTTCTTCGTCTGCTCTTGGTTCTTCTATCTGTCACATTGCCCTGCACGTGATTTACACCCAAATCCTATCTTTTCCAAACATAACAAAGGAAAACATTATGGGTTGGGGCTGTTATCTGAGGAGGACTTAAAGAAACATGCTGAGAATTGGAACAGTTTTCAGAAGCTTGAAAAGGGAGAGGAATATGCAGGAGAGAAGGATGGATCAAAGTAAAGAGAAGGTTATATAGGTGAGAAAGGTACAGGGATGAAAGAGAAACTGTTTTCACAAACAGGACAAATCTTCACTAGCAACAGAAATTTCCCTGTTGCTTTCCTGAAGAAGCTGTTCTGGCTTCTACAGTCCTGAGATTCAGCTGGTTGTGACCTAGGAGTTTCCTTCCCAGCCAGCCGCGAAGGCTGGGACTGGGATTCCTCAATAGTGATGGTGCTGACTGAAAAGCAAGGTGAGTTATAGAAACTTCTCTCTTTATATAATTGTAAGATTTACAGCACAAAAAACACGGGGCTCACTGTGGAGATTGAATTCAGCACAAAGAGCATGTGATGTTTCCCTAAACTGACGATCTACACCAGAAATCCAAAAAGATGGGCAAAAAAGGAAAGGTTGAGGAACTGGAGAAAGAAAAATGTGGAGAGAGAAAAAGTGAGCCACTAGAAGTGGAAAAACCATTAATAAAATAAGTGCTATAAAGAGATTTCTTTTGCTATGCATTACTCAAGAAACATATTTCTCTGGCCTACTGGAAAAGCAATGTCATTTTTGGATGGCGGTGATGTTCTACCTGAGTAAACCTGGTATGTACTATAACCCCATATTTTGAGAAATGCCATGTGAGGAAGTGAAGACTTCATTTCTGTAGACTTGGAAAGGAAGTCATAAAAGTCATTCTTTCCACTCAGATTTTTGTTGAATGGAATAAGGCTCCCTGTCTCTTACTGGCTCAGTCAGATAAGCATTCAGCTGAAATCATGTTATTTCACAGACCTGACTCTCAACAGAAGCCAGTCTCCTCATGGGCCATTTGCCATACTGTTGACCATATAATCCAAGTAAGCCATAAGCACCAAACAGTGATGAAATAGAGAAAGAGGATTTGATGGAAGACAGTGAAATATCCTGTTTGAGGAATTATCAGCAAAGAAGAGTTTCTCAGCATGGTGCTAGGTATGTTACTATGCTACAGAAATTGTTTTCTACCAGGTGAAGAGCCTAGCCTGGTATTTTAGTAATTGTATGGTAGCAGCACTTTTTATAAATTTCAGTGGACAGGACAGAGGAAAAACATGGATCCATTTTTCTACTTAGATGTAGAAGGGTGGACTTACAGAGATCCTCCAGTTCTAGGTATGATAGACAGACAGACACGGTCTTTACTGTCATAATAGAAAATGCCTCTAGAACCAAAAAAGTCTTTCAAGAAAAAGAAATAGTCATTATATGCCAACTTAAATTTCCCCACAGATGTATGTAACTTACTAGTTTGGTTTTTTCTCTGCTGTATTAAGAGATCCAGTTCCTGGGGCTTTGGGGAAGAGAGGAGAGAGATTCTTATTTCTTCTTTTCCTACTGTTTCTCTTCTTCAACAGTTCATGAGGGAATAGAAAATAGCTACTTCAGTGGGAAGCAGGGGGCAGTAGCTCTTTCTGAGAACATTTCTGTGTTTTATATGAATCAATAAATGAAACCTTAATAGAATAAATAAACACACTTAAAAGGGATGCGGGACTCTCCCCCACAACTATGCTAGATTATACTGAGTGGCAGTTATGCAGAGGGTAAGTGCATGTCTTTACAAAGGGGATAGTCTTTTATAAAATATTTTTCTTAAAAATGTTAGCCTAGCCTGAAAATGAGGCAGAGTGGGAGGGAGAGAGGTTTTGTGTATGTATGCATGTATATATAATAAAAGATAAAATAAATACAAATGAATGGATGCCTACTTGTGGAATTTGTTATTGTTTAAAAAAAATCAAAAATAAAAATAAAGTCCTTATTCTTGAGGGAAAAAAGTAATTAAATGCAGCTTTTCACAGCAATAGCCACACAGATCAAATACGCATGTAGATCAGGGCCACTACCTGTCAAGTCAGCAATACGGTGTCTGTGGCTTCCCTCATCTGTCTACCAAGAAATAGGGGGAATGTGAATGGTGTCATAAAATGAGTGAAGTGAAGAAATAAAAAACAAGTATTTCCAGTTTTGAGAACTAAATTTTGGAGAGGCAAAATAAAGATTTCTTGCACAACTGTAATATGTCTTGGGGAAAAAATCCTCTTGAAACCACAGGTTTTTTCCCCTCAGAAACCTTTTACTAAAAATAAAAAAAAGAACATTCCTAAGTCTGGAAAAAAAAACATTTAACCTTTCTAAACGTAAATCATCATCTCCCCCTACCTCATTCCTCCAGCACAGAGCACCTGCTTTTGCTTTGTCCAGCTCTGGATGCATATTAAAGCTACTGAGCTTTCCTAGAGAAAGAATGTGTCTTCTCTGCAAACTGCCCTGCAGTCAGTGCTGGGTTTGGAAGAGAAACCTAATCTCTGAGAATCTCCAGAGGGCAAACCGATTTCCTAAATCGCATACATCTAAGTAGTAGAATTGCTTTAAAATCCAAGTTGATTTTTGTGTTTGGTTCGGGTTTTTTTTTTACTCTACTGTAAGTTGCATTGAGGAACCTCCTAACCCCCTCACTGTGAGTTTGAAGAAGGGATGCACCACTGGAAGTGGAGCAGCAATGGTAAGGCCAGTGGGGTAAGCAGCGTTGTGATAAAATTTCGCACTGCCACGTAGCTGCCTCCCTTCCCATCTAAGCCAAGCACAGTGACAGGCGAGAAAGGCAAAGGTACAAAACAGAGAAGCATCTCAGAGCGGTGACTGAAAACTGCCCATTTCTCTCTCAAAGCATTGAAGCTTCAGGTGCAGCCTGCAACCACAGCAGTCCTCTCCCAGCCCTGCTTTTAAATTAGCTGTAAAATGGGAGCATGCCATATCCTGGGCTGCATCAAAACCCCCCATGACCAGGAGGTCGAGGGAGGTGATTCTGCCCCTCTACTCTGCTCTTGTGAGACCCCACCTGGAGTACTGTGTTCAGGTCTGGGGCCCCCAGCAGAAGAAGGACATGGGCCTGTTGGAGCGTGTCCAGAGGAGGGCCACAAAGATGATTAGAGGGCTGGAGCACCACTCCTATGAAGACAGGCTGAGAGAGTTGGGTTGTACAAGGGCATGTAGTGATAGGACAAGGGGTAATGGCTTTAAACTGAAAGAGAGTAGATTTAGATTAGATATAAGGAAGAAATTCTTCACTATGAGGGTGGTGAGGCACTGGAACAGGTTGCCCGGAGATGTTGTGGATGTCCCATCCTTGGAAGTGTTCAAGGCCAGGTTGGATGGGGCTTTGAGCAACCTGGTCTAGTGGAAGGTGTCCCTGCCCATGGCAGGGGGGTTGGAACTAGGTGATCTTTAAGGTCTTTTCCAACCCAAACCATTCTATGATTCTATCACCAATGGCACATTTCTGCTGCCTATAAGACCAGAGGGCAGCTTGATGATTTTTGTTATTCTTATAGCTCTATGCTGACTATAAAATCTGCCTGCATCCAGGCTAAAGGTGTTTTTTTGTAGAACTATTCCAGAATAGCTATGGTGCTTGAATGTCACAGGTTTTGTCATCCCCCATGCCCTACAGACAAGCCTGAGACCCCACACTTTTCCAGTCCATCTGTCTTCCAGAGAGGAAGATATGGCAACAAACACAAAGCCCGGGAAGTAGAGTTTGCTCTTTTCTTTCTTGCTGTTTATGAAGATCTGCACATAAATTTCTCCAGTACATTTTATTTTGTAGTATTTAATTACATAAAGGGAAACACCAGCTGGTTTTCACTCTGCTGTACTGTGTGCCCTTGTGTACACACAATTTCATTATTCAAAGCAAGAGCAGAGCTCTGGAGCACAACTCTCTCCATCCTCCTTCAGCTTTGTAATGGACAATTTTTTTTTCTTCACTTCCTAAGCCACTCTTTAATACAACTGTCATGCTCCACCCAAGAGTTGCATGCTAGCAATACATGGAGTGCAGATGCCGCAACATGAACAATGTTTCATGCTCTGAAGTTCGTATTTAAGTGACATGATAGACTACAGTAACTTTGAGTGACGAATTTCTGTTAATTTAATTACACTAAATCTCCTTTTTTTTTTCCCCTTTTTTTTTCTCCCACCTTATATTCCACTTCAGGAAAGCACATAAGCCAATAAATAACAACCTGACTAGATTTATTGTTTTCAACAGGGCTACACATGTGCATGAAATTTAACATATGCCTAAACACTTAGCTAAAGCAGCTTTAGTGGCAAAATCATAATTACTGTCAAAACCCTGTTTCACTTAGAAGTGTCTATTTTTAACTGTGATTCTTTTACTTGAGGGTTAGCATTTTCTAGAGGAAAGGACAAATACCTGTGTAATTTCTAAACACATTTCATGTACCCACCAACAAAAACCAGAGTTTGACTGGAGAAAATTCTTTTAAGTAGATATTTCCTCACCTCCAATCTCTCAAACTGCTGCTGCACAAGGTACGCAGAGACCTGCCAGCTCAGCACATTCATGCATCCACCTGTGTCCACTGCTTTGTAGTATCAAGATGTGTTGTCCCATCAGGCATGCACCTGCTGAGTCAGATACAGCACCCTGATGCCAACCGATACTGTGATCAAGGAAAGGTCTACAAAAAATGCAGATTGATGACAAATTCCAAAAATGTATAGTGACAGATACCTCTGAGCAGGTACAGGAGCACACACCCCTGTAGGTCATTACTGTTCACTGAAAAGAAAAGTTAGAGTTAGTAGAAAATCCCTTGTTCTACGTGTCTTTTTCTTTATGACACTATTCAGTGTGTTGGTGCTCAAGTTTCCTTATATGTAAAAAAGAAATACAAAAGAGAGGAGAAACTGGCCCAGCTAAAGTTAATAAGAGAACTGCCAAACTGCCATGCATTTTAGTACAGCTAAGAATGCAAGCAATGTTTATAATATGAATGCAAAATAATTTCTGAAGTTGATAGTGCTATTCTACTGTTACAAGTTAAAAAGCATAAGCTACATCATGGGTTCTTCACTGTTTTTAAGCAATAGTGTTAAAAAAGAGAATTGTTAAAACCAAAAAGAAGATTAAAGGCATCTGACTGAACATTTTTGTTGTTTGCTTTCATTAATGCATATACTTTATCAAGCCTCAAGGTCATGTGTGTTCTTTTACGCTGTACTGTGTATTACATTTATACTACCTGAACTTTAGTTCTCATATTCTGAAAGCAATGATGTCATTACACAATTCCCTGTGCTTTTATGTACAGATTGCACAAAAAGTTCTGCTATATTCTTCTGTTTCAGTCAGTGACATAATTATCTCATCCCATAGTATCTTTTTATACTTAGTAATTAAAATAGCAGATTAAGATTTCTTATAGTGTAAGGTCTTCTGAGTCTTATTTATCATGAACATTTTCAAGAAAAGAAAGAAAGGGAAAACAAACTTTTGTTTGATCTTTTCCACAGATGTATTTTTTCCTAACCAGACTCCAAATGTTTTATGGCTATTGTGTCAGCCCATCACTTTGCTTTGTGGGTAATTAAGTCATTACAATAACATGTTATGTTACCGTACACCAAGGCAAAAATGCCTGCCTTCTATCAGGAAACTGTAAAAGGCCAGATGTTTCTAAGGGTTCAAGCAGAATCACAGAGCTATCGCTAATCACTGGATTTGTTTGTGTAGGATAAAGTGAACCCATGAAGTCAATGTGAAACTTCCTATATAGTTAATCCAACTCCATAAATTAAACTACAGCTTATCTTTCAAATCTGAAGTGACAGTTTTCTGAAAAAAAATTTTAAAAAAAAAGCTAGGCAGAGATCAGAAGCGTCTGTGGCTTTCAAGTCACTCACATCAGATCTGTGTACTGCCAGATCACTGAGACATATATTCAATGAAAAATCAACCCTGGGCACACAATCAATTGTATTTCAGCCCAAGTACTCAGGACACAGGATATAGATTGCAAGCCAGCTTTATGCTTTTAAGCCAACAGTGTGCCAGCTGTGGGAGACAGATGATATTAGTATTGGCATAAAACTTGAATGATTTAGACAGGCAATGGTTGATTCAACATTAACCTTGGAAAGACAAAGTTAACAGACTGAAAGTTTTTTCATTCTTTTGAATGAGAAAAATGAACCCATACCAGGTTATTACTTTGCATCCTGTGGTCTCAGCATTTATTAATTAGAAACCCTAGAGGCAGCTTATCACTGGCCAGAAAGCTCATGAATTCTAAAGGGAACAAGGAGTGAAACAACTGAGCTTTGGAGCACTGGTTGCTTACCTCCTACAAGGTAGAACTCAGCAAGGCTTTTTGGAAACTCCTAAGAAATGAGCTCTCACTCATTTCCACTGTAGTTTAGGATGAATATTGCAACACAGACTCCAACACTGAACTACCATTTGTGTTCCTATTTAATTAATTTATCTTTCAAATGATATGTTATGATGTTGGGCAAAGAACATCAAGGATAAGGTAGCATGAATTCTAAGTATCATAGTGAAATATCATAAAAAGAATTGGTTTCTGCATTGTTGTTAACAGATATATGTGTTTACACTAGGGAAACAATTTACTCTAGATCCTAAAGTACTTTGGATTAAGTTCTGCAGATCTTAGAAAACAAACTAACAAGCTACATGGTGATAAGTAAATATCTTAAATATACACATTTATCAGGAGAAGAAAGGGGAAGGGGTGCTCTGAAAGCAGCTGCTTCTCAAAAAGGTGCAAGATAGTTCCCAAGCCAGAGCTCCAAAATAGTTGCTCAGAAGCCATTTCTTTTCATACGTGTGTATCTGGTTACTAATGCATGGTATTCTCCTGTGACTAAAAAATATTTATTACTTTATTTTATGCAGTAAATAATTCCATGTGGACCAAAATATTAAATTTCCAAACATACAGTTGAGTCAATCTACCAACGATACCACTAGTGGAACCATAATGCTCAAGCAAGGCAGTGGGTTTTGCTTTGTATGCAGATGATTTCATTGGTGAGGTGTCCCTCTTGTTCCTACTTCACCTATGCTGTCATCTTCTCCCTAATACCTGAAACCTTGTCCAAATGGGTTGCCGATGCTGCAAGGCAGTTAGCAATGGCTGGAGTAGGAAGCTAAGGACCAAGCAGCAAAGAGGTCCTGCAGTGCACAGGGGCCAGAAGCCTTGGGCAGCACTTATGAAGAAAATTGAAAGGCACATGGGGGAATGTTACCTCCAGCCTCCTCCATCTATTAGAATGAGATGTTCCCAGGTTTTCCTGCATGCCCACACACCTTGGCTCTCCAGCGAGTGTCTTAAGAGTAGGAAGACAGAGTAAGTCAGCAAATTGGTATCAGATTCAGATGAGCCGATAGCACAGGATCTTCCTGAGTGTTGACCTTAAGTGGCCACTGGCCTTTTCGTTTCCATGCTTATTTGGTGGCTACTGTCCCGTGGTGCTACTTGGCTGTGCCTTGCGAATGGAGCTTGGCCACAGACCACTGCTTGAGGAGTCCTGCACATAGCACTCAGCTAAGAGAAATTGCCTGCCTTGCACAATGTACCTAAATTTGTCTCACTCTGCCAATAAAATGCCTCACATACCTAAGGCATTGTAGAAGCAGTAATACTATATATGTTCCTGTCGATAGAAACATTGCTATTTGCTGTTCAAGGAGTCCTTGTTGGGACTTGTCCTGAGCACACCCCTACCAGGGGCTCAGCCGGTGGCAGGTAGGGTGGGCTCACCCATGACAGGAGCTGCTACAAGGGAAGAGCTGGAAAACGCCCCAGCCAGGGCTGGACCCCGTTCCTTTGGGGGCTGCCTCAGCTGAGGCTCCCACCCTCAGCTCTACTGAGTTTTCCTGCAGCCATGTCTGATCCTGGGTCCCCTTACCAGGCCCAAATCCCAGCCCCTTCCCCAGGGAGGTACCCAGTGCCTGGGCCTGGGACTGCGCCAGTGCCCGTGGCTGCCCTCCTCCTGGCAAGGGGGTGGGATGGGCGCTGGGTGCCAGGCCCTGGCTGCCCTGACAGATCCCCATGGGGAGCCCCTGTTGCCCCTGGGGAGCCCTGGGGCCTGGCAGGGCCCTGACTGTTCTCTCACTCAGCTGCACTTCTTCTTCAGCTCTGGCTGCTACCTTGACCCTTACTGGCAATTTCAGACCAGTTTTCACTGGTATCTGCTATAATCCTGCCAAGCGGTATTAAATAGCACATACTTGACCCACTCTCCCAAAGGAAACAGTAGCATTATATATTCATCTTTATATAGAGATATCTTTAGGGTAAGAAACTCAAAACCAAAAATGATCACAAGTGAAATACTTGGCAGTGACAGATAACTCTGTGCTTATCAGAGAGTACTTTCAAGATGTGATTTACAAAGCAGAGACAGACAGCAGGAATCAGGAAGGGGAATGCCATGTTTCTCAGCAGATAAATGACGAGTGGACCTGGACAGGGCTCAGAAAACGGCAAGTGTTGACTGCTTACAAAGCACACTTCGTTCACTGTGACTGATTGCACGGTGTCATCATTTGGATTAGGTGAGCAGGAATGCAAGACTGGCCTAAAAGCTTTTTAGTCATGTTGGAAAAAATGCACATAACGATGAATATTAACCACACATCTCTGGAAACTTTTTTCAGTGTCCTCAGATTACTTGAATTGCAGGCTTTTGAGCAACTTGTGGTCCTCCCATGATTCTTCTGAAACATTCCAGGCAATGCTTGTGTTTATAATTTATTGTTAGATAAAAAGGCAGCTACAGATTCAGATCAACTGTCTTGAAAACCTGTGACAGTCGGGAAGAAGGACTTATGAAAGCAGAATTGGTGTCACAGGTCTCATTAAATACCAGCAGTATCCACGCTTATTCTGAGTTCTGCTGTTGTTCAGGGACTTCGTGGGCCTAAAATGGGACATAAATCCAAAACTGTGATCCCGAAAAACTCTGCTCCAGCTTCTACCCAACCTTGCAGGCAGGCAAGCTACAGAAGCTGACTCTAAAGCTCCCTAGGTATCGCAGACATCCCCGAGTAAGTGTGGAAGAGCGTCGGGGTACCTCAGTGCCTGGCTCACTATGATCAGAATGAAAATATAGGTGTTTCTTTGTTTAAAAAGCTTAAGAACCTTAAGGGCTCAATTCTGTTAGTTTAACAAACCACACATCGCACATATCTACAAGCTCCTTAATATATGCAACAATGGCAAAAGAATATCAAAGCTTCTGTAAATGCAACAAATGCCCAAGACCTCAACCCATCTACCAGTACAGTAGCATTGGCACAGTAGGAGCTGAGAGGATACCACATTGACTTGTTCTTGGGATGATATCGAGGAATGAAATGGTGACAGATCTATGAGGGATAAAAGTGAGACTGTTTAATCTATTTTCATTGCCCAAACTATTAAAATTCCACAGAGTGAACAACTAGCATTAATGGAGCAATTATAAGTGATAAATGGAACAATAAGGCTGACGTCAATGCTCTTGCCACAGTTTATATTTTCAACTTCATAAGCAATATTGTGGTACTGTTCTTTTCTAGTGGGAAAAATAAATAATAGTAATAATAATAAAAAACATTCGAAAATAAAATGAAATAGCAGAAAGCAGAGAGAAACAAGCAAGGGAACCTTATGTCCTTTCTCACAGAGCATGCCAACATGACAGGTATAATTTGTCATGCAGCACCTAACAGAGAGTTGTATTTTAGAGTTCAAGAAAAAAGGGGTAATGGTTTCCTTAGAACAAGACTCTTGCAGAGAATGTATATGAATAAGGAAATTATAAAACTGAATTCTTAGCTTACTTGTTCAACTTGTCTGAAGTTGTTGTGCAAACTTTTCCTAATGAAGTTTGTGGCTTGCTGAGCAATTTCCCAACATTGCTTTTTATTGCTGTTACTGAACTATCCACAAAATAAAAGTTAAAAACATTGTATTTTCTCAGTGATTGTAACAAATCTTTAGCAGATACTGACAACCACATAAATCTTTCACTTACCGAAAGATGAGTGTTATAAGGTCCGTTAATGTAGACTGAGAGCGGACTTTATCTCCTGACTTAACTGTCTAAAAGTGAATGCTTAGACTCTGCCTATATGCAGGAGATAGTGACACCTCCAAAGGATAACTGATCTCACTTATCTTAGACATCAAACTCAGGACAGATTGAATCATCCTCTGGAGGTATTTGTCTGTTGCACTGACAGTACGGATAGCCTATACAAGTAGTTTGGGCCAGATGTTTAATTTTTAAATGGCTAAAGTTATATTCAACTAATCCCATCGAGAATGTCTATCAATTGTATTTGGCACCAGATTAGGGTCATGCTAGTCTGTCTGTGAAAACAGTATCCATATAATTTTCCAATATATCTAGCACACAAAACCCTTTTCTTTATCAAAACTAAAGTGAAATATTTCTCAAAGTAATTTAAGCACTTCCAGTCACACCTCTTTTTTTGCTATCTCTACCATGATTTCCATTATGAACCAAACTCAAAGAACACAAATCAGGAGAGATCTTTGTTGATTTCAAAACAAATTCAGTCAAAGGTCACCTCAAGTTTTCAATGCTGTTCTGATTTTTTTTTCCCCTTGAAACTTTTTTCTCTTGACTTCCTCTGCCCTATCTGGGTACGTTCATTTGGGATGTTCTATACTCTCTGCTGTCCTCTCCTGTTGAATCATAGTTGAATGAGAGTTCAATATTCTACCCCATCTTCAGCTTTTTCTTTCTTCAAGGATCTTAAATGATAGTTAAAGTCAGTGCAGTAGCTTCTTACTCAACAGCTCTGATCCCTATGTGTGTCCCAAATTATATTTGCTTACTTTACTGAAAAATATATGTTTTACCACTCTGGGAAAGATTACTTAAAGGTTTTATAGGTCTATAAGAGTAGTGAACCAATTTTCCAGTAGTAATCCATGGAGTTGCTATAAAAGATAGTATGAAAAGAGTTCTTTTAACTTTTTTTTTCCCCAGAAACTATGAAACAGAAATGAAGAGAAGCCAAAGAGGAATAAAGATCCGTAAAGTAGCAATTTGCAATGCAATTTTTCTCTCAGGAACAGCACAGAAAAAGGAGCAAACAAGGGTTTTTCAACGTTGTTCACATGTTTTGTCTTATTTGGACCTCAGTGCAAGTTTTCATGTCTTTAAGAGCCTACATACCCTCCTTGAGGTCAAAAAAACTAATCATGTTCCTGCATTTAACACATACTGTGGAGTGGATGCTTTTGTTCTGTGTTTTTATTAATGCCCAGCACAAGTTGCTCTGATCTCTTCAAGGATTGCCAAATGACGAGATAATGAATGTATCCTTCACAAATAATTTTTGGTTAGAAGGGGAAGAAATTTCCCTTCACAATAACTGGTTGATAGATTTGATTTGCATATTTGACTTGTGGTTATCATTTTGGAAAACATCACAGATATATGAAGGCTCTTGGCAGTAGTTACATACTTGGAAAGCTACAGTCACGAGCCAGCTAGTGTCACAAAGAAGTGAAAAGACATTTCAAACAGTACCAGTCACAGATAACCAAAATTGTTTCTTGTAACATTTCAATCCACTAATCCATGACAGATGTCAGATACACTGATTAATTTTGCTGTCAGCCAAGATAAATATTTTTGAGATGAGCTTCTCAGAACAGAGGAACAGAAAATTGTTTGGAAATATTATGAAACTAGAAAATAAAAGATGATTAAACAAATCTCGGGCCTTTATAATGTGTTCAAGGATAAGATCCAAAAAAAAGCATGTAAGCACACAAATTATCGTTGATGTTCTTAACTCCAGGATAAAGAAACAAAGCTTCCTGAGGTGCCTAAAGGCCACAGATGTCTACATTCTTTTTCACAGACCTTCCTTTAATACCTCAAGTGGTGCTGCTTTCCCTGTGCAGAAGGGCTGCCCTCTTTGCCTGGGTTGAGCATTGAGGCAGCTCGCCCACTGTAGGGACTACAGCACACTGGCAAAGTGTCCTACCACCTAAGTCCCCAGAGCTTCCTCATCCAATGCACAAAGACAGAACCAAATCCAGAGTAACACATGGGAGATGGGGCTGTAGCCATACACATTTTGACTATAAAACATGGCTGGAAGTGGAGAGGACGAATATTCTTATGGTTAGAATACTTCCCAAGGTATGGGGAGGCCCGGTCTAAGTTCCCTCCCCAGGGATTCAGATTCACATCTCCTGCTGTGAAGGGGAGTGCTGTAACTAGCTGGGCACACAGTCCTTTTGATGTTTGAGGGGACACTCCTCAGAGCTGCTGTCGAAACTTGTAAGCATGAGAGTTATGGGACCAGGAGGAGAGCATTCAGAAGGGAACGCTACCCCAAAGCCTAACATGGCCAGGGTCCCCAGCTGGGATGGGGAGGCTGGGGTGGAAATATGTGTCTGTGAGTTTTGAAAGGAAAGGCAGGGAAGACAGACAAAATTCTACCTTTAGCATGATTGTTGTAAAGAGATTGTTACTGGCATCTCTAAGATTCTGTTTTTTTCCACTGCACTTAGCGCAGACGATCATTTTCAGAGAGGAAGAACACAAATAAGTAAAATTAATGTAATCATAAAGTAGAATCACATGATTGCCAGTGAAAACCGGGAGGAAGCTGATAGCATGAAGACCTACATTTAACGTGTGCAGTGACGCAGAACAAATACTTGGTTGACATGTTACAAATAATGAATGCATTTTGCATTACTGGTCTGGCTTTGAAGAATTTTTCCTGAATATATTTTGGCCTAAGAGTATCAGCTGATATATCATCTATTTTCTTTGGCTCTCTAATGATGCTGTCGATTACATCATGGTGGAACTTGGACTATGTTATGCTTATGAAGTTGAATGTTACAGCACTCGGGTGCATTGGCTTAGTATTTGATCTGCCTACACATACAACTGCTCTTTGGGGGAATGGTTATGAGACATGACTGAAGTGCCAGCACTAAATAAAAATAATGGTGACTTATCCGGCTCCTTTAATGATAAGTGATGGGAAAAGAAAACTGTATGGTTAAAATGAAGGTTTACTCATACTTGTATAGAAGTATTATTCTGTTTTGATTATTAGTTCTTTGTATTTCTCCTGCTTCCGTCCTATAAGATCTGGCAAAGTCTTTACTTGCAAATGCAAATCATCACAAACCTTCCATTTCAAGTTTGCAAAGCTGATATTTCTGGGTGCGTTCTCAGCACTGAAATTTCTTAGGCCCCATTAGAAACCAAACCAAAGCTTGGAGAAATACTGATAAATTCCTATGTGTAAAAGAGAATGTGTGTGTTTCAGTATTTCATTCATTTTGTTTTATAATTTCCTTGCTTATGTCTGTCTATTTTTGAAATGATAAATAGCCTTGATCATAGCCAGTTAACCAGAAACAGAACAAGACAGATCCTAGGCCAAAGAAAGATATGTGATATTTAATATTGCAATGAAAAGTAAGATAGATGTAGGAGAGCTTAAGAGAAGAACAGGGTGATTAATC
This sequence comes from Balaeniceps rex, assembly GCA_013401315.1. Lineage (NCBI taxonomy): Eukaryota > Metazoa > Chordata > Aves > Pelecaniformes > Balaenicipitidae > Balaeniceps > Balaeniceps rex. The sequence goes on along the minus strand of VYZW01014850.1, from coordinate 1,813 downwards.
ACCCTGTTGGCTAAGGAGGTGTCAAGTTTTCTGCGGGTATTATCACAAAGGACAATCCCAAGGAGACACTAAAAGGAAAGTAATGATTTGGCTTTTAGGGAGGTCCTCCCAAGGAAAAGTACTAGCATGAAAAAAAGGAAGAATTAACATCCTGTTTGAAATAAACCTAATAGGTGATGAAGCCAGGGCTCATTAGAGGTAGGAATAGGACTTTACAGCAATGAAGAAAAAATGACAATGGGAATGAAGATTGACCACGAAGGGCCTGAAAAGGGAAGATACATAAGCTACATTTGATAGAATACAGAAACAGAAGCCAGTAAAGGGATGCAAAGAGAGAGATAACTTACAGTGGTCTAAGAAAATGGGAATTTGCAATAGTTGTCCTGGAGCAGTATCAATAAGGAAAAATTCCATTTGTCTAGGTTGGGAAAAAAGGATATTATATCAACTTAGGTGAGAAATAGAGTTTTAATTTGAGGGGAGGGGAGCTTATAAAAGAGCCATATCTTAGAAAAGATAAGCAGAAAGAAACTGCAAGGCTTAGATGTAATCCAGGTACAAAGAACCAGTAAGTGGTCTGAATGACGACAATGTGTTGGCTGCATAGCCCAGTAACCAGCAGTGTCGTGGTGCTGTCCACAGGCTATGGAAGAGGCAGAGGGAGAGGTGAGAGTGCATGACTGACTCCCCGGTCTTGTAACAGTTTTATTCTGTCATTCCGTCCATTCTTCTATTATAAGAGCTAGATAGAGTTTAGTAGATTAAAATCTGATGTTTGGGAGAGAGCAAGAAAGGTATAGCTTTTATATGAAGCATTCCAGTTAAATGGTTCTATTTCTGTTTCCTGAAAACTCACAGGTATGTGTTTAATGGAAGTTAGAAAATATATTGTCCAGGAAATACTTTTCTACTAAAACAACAAATGGCAACAGGTAATTTTATGGCAATATTAATCAAAATAAAATATTACATAGTTTTGTTTTATAGTCTGATCATTCCAAACCCACTAATCTCCTGTTCTGTGGTTAAATACAATTATTATCTGCAGAGAAGTAATTAGAACAAAATGTTCTGATAAATGTCTACTAATCATGTCCAGAAATCCCACAATATTCCAAAAAGGTGTTTTCTGTAATGCTGGAGAAAATGTCATGTGTTCTTCTATGTTCTTATCATTTTGTTTCATGGAGTCACCTTCTCCAGATGTGGCCTGCAGGAGAATTCTTTTGTGCCTGATTTCAACTGCATTTCTGTACAGGTGTTTTTGAACCTAGTAAGCACATTGACACTGTTTGGATCATGAAAATAAAACGCTATACTTAAACCTTAAACTTTGTCTTGTGCTACAGGACATTTCAGAACATGTGTTAAGCCTAATTATAAACCCAAATCTCCAAACTCCTCCAAAGTCTTTTGAGATCAATTCCAGTATTTTGCCTCACTTTCTAAATCAGTGCAAGCAAAACATTGCACATTTTTGCTTTCTTCTTTCAGTAGTATCTCTTCAATAAGATATTGAGATAAAACATAATTCACTGACTTATTTGTCAGCCTTCGTGCTGGTGTGCTTGGGGTGAAAATGGATTATTTTCCCCAAAGCTCCTTCAGAGTGCCAGATAGCTACAATCTTGAAGCTACATCCTAGTCCCAAGTGTTGCCCATGAGGAAGAAATGTTGACCTCCTGAATTAGCCTAAACCTGAGACAAACTTATGCCAGGACAATCAACATAATATGCTTTACAATGCTCAGACTCACTACTTTGCATACTACCTGCCACATTTCTCACACTAAAGAAAAAAACAACCAAA
>VYZW01014849.1:0-18551 GCA_013401315.1 Balaeniceps rex | reverse complement strand
TTCCTGTGTCTTGGCTAACAAACAAATTCGGGGGCTTGCTGTTTTTGGAAATCAGATGTGTTGATGTTTTTCCTTTGTTCTTCCATATTCAATCAGACTTTTCTTGTTTGCAGGTATTTGTTCAAAATCCAAGTAGTATTATCAAATCTCCTGTAGTATTTTGGTGCCTTTTCATACCTGATGAGACTGTGTCATACTGAAAACATGCAGTCATGCCATTGAACATTCTTCCATAACACATAAGAAGGGAAAGGCAGAATTAAAGTTGTATTAATGATAAAATTTGGGCATTGTCAGGGATGAGAATAGCAGACGGATGTTGGAAAAAGGTAGGGACTCTAAGTTAGCTTCCTTTTGTATTGCTTGACAGAAGTATTGCCTGCCTTGCTGTTGAATCACAGTGATTTCTGTAGATTATCTGCGTGTTACAGAAATGAAATATTGTACTGTTGGTAAGCACACTGCTTGTGAGAGTGCTGTTTTTTTCTTTTCTCTGTTGCCTAGACAAAAGTTCAGCATCCAGGTGGAAATGTCTCATTTATCAGCCTACAGATATATATGTATATATAAAAATAAAGAAATACTAAGTGTGTCTTGTTAAACTGTACTGAATGTTCATAGTAAGAAGCCTATGAACCTACAATCTATAACACCAAAGCTAGTAACATGAGCTGTCAGGCTGCTATATTGAGAGAGTAATGAGGGAGTAATGAATATAGGTTTCTCTCCAACACTTTCTACGGATTTCCTGGGAATTCTAGTAAGGGGAGCACTGGTTGGTGCTTTCTGGCCACCGCTGAATTTAGCATACAATGCTAGTTTTCCGTTTTCCTTGCATGGTACTGATTTTGGCAGGGAAATCGCAAATTTTCAAGTTTAGGTATATCTCAGCTTTGCTAATAGCATATGGAACTTCAAGAACTGAATTTTGCAAAGAAATAGAGACATTAAGTTCCTTCAAAGACTGCAAGTAATATTTTACAATGAAAATTATTAACCAGTGTTTATGTATTCTTGCCCTATCTCTTGGACTGCTTCCTAAAGTGTACAGTTCTAGAATTCCAGAAGCTCAGGTGTGGAGCTAAGTGGACCTTTATTGTGGCCCAGCATGATCTTTATGATGAACTACTTGGCTCTCTTTTGCTACATGAGGCAAAATATGCATATACATACAAAAGTTCAACCTGTCTTAATGTTTTTGGATCTTTCTCTAATTTGTGAAGAATTCAGAATGTGTTTGACAAACTATTGTTGTATCTGCTTTTTTCAAACACAATCACATGAGAATAAACATGGAATCTTCCAAATTTTCCTAAAACTCAAATATTTCAGTGTAATAAATAATTTAAGACATTGATTTGCATCCTTACTTTGCATTATTGGAAACCAGCTCCATACTATAACAGGCTGTAGGTAATGGAGACTTTGGTGTGTTGGTCATCTGAGGTTTATATAAAAGGTTACAAGCACTGATGTGATAATGAAACTCTCTTGATATTTGTGCGATGGAGTCCTCACCCTATGTGCTTCTCTGAGTTACGTTGATTACACTGGTACCCCAGTCATGGCCCTTCAGGTTGAATCCTTTCTGAACTAACTACAGGTGACCACTGTTTATGAGGCTGTTCTGATGGTCTTGTTATAAAGGAATGAAAAAATTCAAATTAAAATAATGAGCATAATTCACACAAGTAACTTTTTTTTTTTAAACACCGTTTGGTCATTCAGCTGGGTTTTGTGCTACAGTAAAACAAATAGAATATTACTAAATGGTAGGTAAAATTTTAGGCATGGGTTTCTACCATCGTTGTGCAAGCTAAACATTATGCTGCATGTTGAAACTGTTTTAGTCACTAGTCACTAGCTCATCTTTGGTTTTTGAGCGACTATTAATTTGAAATATAGCTCAAAACTCATTCTTGACAACTATGACACTGTTCACTTTTTTGTTATGTGAACAGACATTGGGTTGGTGTGGGGGGAGTTGCTTTTATCCTTTTTCGCTCCTGAATGTGGGTTGTAAATCAGAGAGACTTTACTTAGCACGAACAGATATCGCTTCCTGCAATTTTCATCCATCCTATAAGTGACTGAATTGGGAAACAAGAATAATAAAGACATATTTCTGGGAAGTGAATGGACAAAGTAAGATAGATAGGTCAATGACTCTGTATAGTCAAATATTCCATTTCCTTAGGTAATTAAGACTACAAGTTTCTTTGTGTAAACAAAAATTTTCTTCCTGTAAAGGAATTCCAGTAAATCATTCTGGATAGTTTGAATGTTCACAAAATGTAAGTAATGCTACTACTTTTTGTTCTACTCTTCTTTTGGCAGCATTCTCCCCAGACATATGTAATGGTTTTTGCTCTCTCGCACACTCTAGATCAAACACCTGCTCCCAGGTTTACTCTCACCTCCCAAGGCTGTCAGTTGACACATAAATATACAGACCCATGAAAAGAGCATATTTTGCCCTTACTTCAGGCAAATGTTCTTGAATCATAATGCTGTAGGAACAAATGGAAGAATTTCTGTCAGAGTAGTATTTCACACATAAAAGTTGGATAAAGTTTCTGCCTAGCTTGGTTCTCGTGACTCTTTTGAGCAGTAGAAGATTAAAATCAGTGTTTGCATTTATCAGACTTCCCATCCTAATTTATGACAGCCTCTTCCTATATTTTCTGTATGGGCTTTTTACAAAAGTATGTGTAATGTGCATGTGCATTCTACTCTGGTCTTACAGAGTAGAATTTTTACCCTTTTGAAGACTCATGAACAGAAAGTACAATTCAGTTTTGCTTGCCTAGAAGACCTTTCTGTGTTGATCTGCTGTCTGTCTTCTCAAGCTCCTTTCTTTTCTGAGGGGAAGAAAACACAGCTTCTTCTGCTGTCCCGTTTTCCTCGCAAGGATTATTAGGCTATTTGGCTTAAGCTTTGGGTAAGAAAAAATTCTGTGGCACTACTTTGACCCAGTGTCTTTAAAACTTACTTATTTTGGTTACTGTAATAAGCAATACTACTGTCCCTTTTTAAGGACCCTGATAAAGAGCATGCAAAGCTTGCTTAGCAGTCTTTTTCTGTCTGATTTTCTTCTTAATTTGGCTTTCCAGTGTTTAACAATCTTCCATGACTCTGGAGGAAAACATTTGAAAAGGCAATAGTTAACCTCATGGACTCAGAGGAAGGCTTCCCTGACTGCAGCAGCTCCTGGGCTAGCCCCCTGATATCTGTCCACACCAGCATTAGGAGACTGTGGTTGGTTCTGCTTATTTCTCCAAAGAGTCATTCTGCTGCAGTCTTACAACCTGTAATCCTTGGGAAGGAGTCGGTTTCCTCAGTAGGTTATTCCTTCTTATGTATTCAGCTCTATTAGAAATGAGATTCTCTGCTTGGTTTTATTTTCCAGATAAAATTCCCTGGGACAAATGGAAAAAAAGTTTTATTGTTTGTTTGGATGTTTATTTTAGACTGCCATGAGCCTGCTCTCTTAATTCCTTTTATCTGTATGCAGAGGAGTGTGGGAGTCTCCTGCTGGCCCTACCTGTGAATGCTGAAAGCTGCTGATGAGCAATGGCTGAATTATGGGATGTGTGTTACTCCAGAGGCAGTGGTTTGCTAGAGGACTAACTAGGGTCCTTTGGCAATGGTTAACCTAGGGTTGGCAACTCTTGAGGGAAGGAGCCCTTTAAACTGATAAGTACAGAAAGAAAGTTTATGCTATAGTTCAGGCTGTCTTTCTAAATTAGCTTTTCTTTAATACATTGAGACCCGAGTGCGCGTGTATGTACCTTAGATTTGGAGCTGTGTGAGTGTCCTGATGGTATCTTTAGAACAGCTGACAATTAAAAATGATGAATACTAGGAAATTTTGTTCTAGCAAGAAGGTATATTTTGCAGAAGCCCTGCTTATATGCAGATGGTATGAGCATTTCGCCTATTCTAGTAACTTGATAAGTAAGCAACTGTTACAGAGAATTTCTTGCTGATGCCTAGCTATAATCTGAAAGAGATCAGAAGTAATTCCTTTGGCAAAACTGATTCTATAGCACAGTTTTTATTATGCTACCTCTCCCTGTATTTCGAATGGGTGAGTATTACAAAAATAACTAAATAATGGAAGAGTAATCAAAAGTATTGTATTGCCATAAAATAGAATTCAGAATATTGTATGATACGGGAAAGAACAGATAGTATAATTGTGGGTCAAGGTCAGTACCTTTAAAAATGTATGCAATACCAGCATAAGCTATTAGCTGGATAGATTTGATGTCTCTTGATTTCCTACCATTGTTGTTTTAATATTGCCAAGTGAGACTGTGTCAATTATAGTTGGAGGATAGAAATGAAGCATTGGTACATAAGACAGGATGCTGTGTGCTTTCCTGCTCCTCTTGGTGCCTTTTGTGTGTATATATATTACAAGGAAGAAGAATAACTTTCATGAAGCTAGTGATAGTAAACAAAGCACTTTGAGGTTGTTCTCGGGATATGAAAACAAAGACATGATTCTGCTTTTGACCTGCCGTGTTAGAAAATACTGATAGTCTTCTAGGAAGTGACAGTAGATTCCTGCTAATTTAGGGTGCTGATTTCTCTTAATTCAAGTACTCGATGACTTCTGCTTGGCTAGGAAGGACTTGGAAGTTGTTCTCTGACCATGCCCTGACCAGTTTAGAGCATCTAAAACTGTTGCTGGCCTGGACTGTTTCTTGTCAACAGAATAAACTTCCAAAAGTATTTTGGAGTAGGTTATATTGTCAGAAGGTCTCTTTGGGTTTTCGACTTGTTTTGGAACCAGATAAGAAAATGCTTATTGTTGAGAAAGAATTGCTGAAGAAATAGAGTAAAATTCTACCAGATATACTTACAAGCAGCATAACCTCTCTATGCAGAAGGCTCAAGGCCATGAGGCAATTTCAGGTCTGCATAAAGGTGAAAAGGAGTACACNCCACCTGCTGACTGATGCCCAGCCAGTCCCTGAGCAGCAATCGCTGCCCCCCAGCCAACTGCCCCCAGTTTATGTGCTGAGCATGACATCATGTGGTATGGAATATCCCTTTGGTCAGTTTGGATCAACCGTCTTGGCTGTGCCCCCTCCCAGCTTCTTGTGCACCTGGCAGAGCATGGGAAGCTGAAAAGTCCTTGACTAGTCTAAGCACTCCCTAGCAACAACTAAAACATCAGTGTGTTATCAGCATTCTTCTCATACTAAATCCAAAACACAGCACTATGCCAGCTACTAGGAAGAAAATTAACTCTATCCCAGCTGAAACCAGGACAACCGATTTCTAGACTTTGTGTGGCTTTCAGTCACTTTTCTCTCATCTGATGGGCTATCATTTGAACTAAGCAAAGCTGCTGGAAAATACAACGTTTGAGTATAAATAAAAGCAAGGCGTTTTTCTGGAAGGAGTCATAAATTCTGGATTTTTTTCGTTCCACTAGTTTTATTACTCTTTCAAGCACATTGCAAACCCAGTCTTTTTTTCCTCCCTCTTTAAGAAACGGTCCTGAGCAGGAAAGTGTGTGTGAACTGAATACATAATTTAAATAAGATTTTCAGTTCATCGAATAGATATAAGATTAGTGTAGTTGTTCTTAAAATTAGGAATAGCAATCATGTAAATCATTCATAGTTATGTAACCTTCATTATCAGCAAATTTGGTAAGGTGTTACTGTAAATTTTCAGGGTACATTTTTCAGTTATACAGTCTTCTTTAGGACTCTAGAAACCTTGACTATTAACTAACCAGGACTGAGACGACTTTCCCAGTACCATCAGAAAGGAGTTGTTTGCCATGTTTTGAAAACATTTTGTACCTTTTCAGCTTAAAAAAACCAAACCAAACTTACTGAAATGATCCTATGTAAAGAATGTATCTAGAAACAGGCCAAATGATAATTACAATTTCAACATTGCAAGCTTTCAGAAGTGGCTCACTGTGTTAGCATTACCATTGCAGGTATGAGTTTAGACTTTGAGTTTAATGAAACTTAATAAAATTTAACTGAGTGGTAACTTATTTTCTTTTCATCTGGATTGCTGATAGGTATTCCTAGTAGTGAATCTCCTTTGCCTAAGGTTATTCATGTATACGGCTAGAAGATGTTTTGTGCAACTTTTCAGAAACGATTCTGAGCAGGTTTTTTTATTGCTTTTAAAACACATTGAAATTTAGTTAGGTTTTAGTTTTATTTTTAGTTTTTTCATGGAGTTATTAATGGTTAAGAGCTTATTTACAGAATTCTGGAGCTTCAACACCCTGCAAGGTTTCACCTACTCCACATATCAATATAAAAGATTGTGTAAGTTGTCAGAATACTTCACAGTATTTGATAAACATTTGCACAAAGGTCATGTCTGGTATCTCTCTATAGTTTTAAATTATACCCTAGGAACTTCCCTTTTTAAAAGTTGAATTAAACAGTAGAATGAATACACAGCATGAATGTGACAGAGACTTTAAAATGCAGTAGTAGCCTTTGAATTTGTCAAGAGAAGAGGTGCAAAGATGTGAATTTATCATGAGCTGGAAGTGATCAATTTATACTCACACTCAGGTTTGTTTGTCTTTCCTCTTGACCTGCATATTTCCATTGTATTCAAATCCCATCGTTCATTCTTGAATTATGGTTCAAAGGTCTATCTTCTCTGAGTCTATAAAATAAACCCTTTTTTCCAAAGAAAAGTTTTTTGTTTTCCTATTATGATTACTATAGACTTTCTTTTGAGTTCTACATTGCTGTATGTATTCAACGTAGAACCTTAATCACTTCTGTTGTGTAAGTCAGGTTTTTCCATTTTCTCCCCCCGGCCCGCCCCTCCTGTTTCATCAACCTTATCTGCAGGACTGCATAGTTTCTCTTTGTTAATTCCTTACTTGTTTAGTTTTTTCTTTTGTTCATGTTGCGTATGGTTTGCTTAGCAGCACTTTGGTACCTACATACATCATATTCGTCCTTTTGTACAGGTGTGTCATCTCTAAATGAACTTCAGTTTCTAGTTCTTCCCTGTACAAATGGAGCTTAAAATCTGTTTCTTGTAAAATGCTTAGAAGGTTGAGGTGTTTTAATTGTGTAATAGCAGACACAATAGTGAGATCATGTTTATGAGATGCTGACTGAAAAGAACGCACAAACTTAAATACAATCATAGAATTTAAAAATTTCAATTTTAAAAAGGCGGAAAATCAGTTTTCCATGAAAAATGCTGATTTATAAATATCATATGCTATATATTTTATTTGCTTGCTCAAGCAAAAACTTACATAGTATGAAAAAGAGAACTAGAAAGCATCCTGCTTGTCAACTGATATATTGTCATTAGGAGACTTGTGAAATGGTAAACTGAAAATGTCCTCCATGTTCTATGTTACTGCTTTACAAAGCAGGAAGTTGACTGTTTCCAAATTTTTGTAGATTTATTCTTCTCCTGCAGTTCCTAAATACACTCATTGCTGAATTTCCCTACTGAGAAAAGAATTGTGCTCAAATACTTGTGCCACTCAGTATTATAATCTGAAACAGGAAAGATAATTAACCTAATCCACAATGTAAACTTATAATTTCTTTCACTTTGTTTAGTAACTACTGGATTTATCAGTAGAAAAATTATTTGATATCAGATACTAAAAGTTAAAAATATGCTGTTATTTTTTCTTTTCCTCTTAAGTCAAGCTTGTAGCTGTACGTAGTTTTAAAATGTGAAATTTGTGGAGCTGTCCTAAAAAAAAAAATGCTAGAAGCACAGTTAGATTGAGATTAACATAAGGCATTTAAAATATACATCCTCCTCAAAATTGCCTACTCTTGAAACATCTTCAACTCTCGGCATTTCTACTGTCAAAAGACTGAGGAGGCATATACTGATGTTCAAAGATTTCTTTTCAGTGTCCATGCCTAAAGACTACAGTCAGCTAGAAATGCTTTACACAGAAACTACCTTTCCACTGTAGAAATATCTTCAAAGATTCCATCTCTCAGCTTCAGTTTATGTCTTGGATCTTTTCAGATGACATAAACACGATGCCCTTTGCTCAGCACTTGCTAAATCAAACACAGGTTTTTTCAATACACAGAGAAATCCCCTTTCAGTTAGGATCAAAACCTGGTGCGTTTCTTCTTTCAGTTGTTTGATGTGTTAATTGAAACTGAATGATGCAAAAACAGATGCAGTAAATCCAGTGAGCATATGCTTAAGATAATTACAGCAAACATTAGCTTCATCTGCTGAAATAGTGTTGGAAGCTCTTATTAACAGTATCTGAACTTTGACATTGCTGTTCTGACTCCCTAGTTCCAGTAGGTTAGTATTCTGCATTACCACACACAGAGCTTATTTTTGATCCTTTGAGTTGAAGGATTGCAGAGGCAATCCTTCTTTCACCCTCAGTAAGTGAGTGAAGCATCTCCTGTTACTAGAATCCATGCAACTGGATCAGAGGTCTCTAAAGTACCTAATCTGCTTCGTAAAAGTTGAACATGGATCATTTAAAAGACTGGTGGGGCAGATGCAATCCGTTAAAGGCAATCCCCCTTTTGGGGAAAAAACACACACAGATGTTTATCTTCAGACCTGCTTGAAATATTTTTTTGAGAGGGAGGGAGAGTTCCATAAAGATAAATCAGTTCTTACCTATTAGGTTGGCACATCTGTGTGATGAGACACTGAGGGAGATAATGGTGTCAATGAAAGGCTGGAAAGCAAATATCTCCCCCCTGCTATTTGCCACTGTGTTCTTTCAGGCTGAGTAACTTCTTTCAGTGTTGCATTATACTTAAGCAGTTTTCTGTGACTTCTTCAGTTACCTTGAATTCCTCGGAGTCCCTTCTTGCTCCTTAGAAAGTTCTTACTTGACCCTTCTTTGATGCTTCTTCCAACTGATCATGTTCACTTGTTCTTGGGGAAAGTAGCAATCATACAGTCTCTGCAAAGAATTGTACTCTTCAAGAAGACCACATTACCTTTCCTCCTTTTTGTTGAGCTGCACTCTTGTAACAAAATATGCAGGCTACAGTACTTTTGTGGTGAATTTTAGAGAACTGAACTAGATGTGTATTTTTTGTTGTAGTTCATATACAGGTGCTTTTTTTTTTTTACAAGTTCTAGCTAGAGTAGCATGTCAAAAATACTAATATGTGTCAGAGCCCATTTTATGACTGAGTTGGGAACAAACAGAAAAGAAGGAAGAACTACTTGCTTCTGCTTGTGGTTCTTCACATTGCAATTTTTGCTGTTTTTTGCCTTTAAATGTAAAAAAACTTATGAGTGATAGTAAAAAAACTCTTGACTGGAAACAGTCATGATAAAAAGCCACAATTACTTGTACATTCCTTTTTCATCTTCTAATTTTGCATGATGAATATAATATGTATCTAGACCCATATAGATTATATATTTTTATTTTTCTCTGTTAGCACTGTATTTGCCATAAAAATTCTGTAGAAAATAAAGCTTGAAGGTTTTGTTGTATTATGTTTGTTTTTCAGAAAGAAAAGATTGAATAGAAATCATTATAGAATCTGTTCCCAAATGAGTTAAATACTTAGAAATTTGCTCAGTGCTAACCATGTTGGCCTTGAGTGGCCCAGTCTTTGCATTCAAAACTTAACAAGTTTGTGAACCAAAGATTGTCAGGCCTCAAAGATTAGAAAAAAATGAAAGAAACCAAGAAACTAGCTAACTAATTAGGATAGGATAGGATGAGAATAATTGGTTCAAAAAGGGAGGCTGTACCTGTGTAAGCTTTCCCAGATAAAAAAAAAAAATTAAACTCAGGATGCAGGTAGCAGTCTCCCCAGTGGAATGCAATTTATTCAGTTTGTTTTAGGGTGACATGTATGATTATCTATGTATAATACATGTTTTATGTGTGCTGCTGCAAAGAGCATAGATCTTGGGAAAGCAGAACATCCTGTTGGCAAGGAGGAATCTAATCTCTTAGATGAGACCATGAATGAGATGAGCCCTGCTGTCTAGCTGATGTGACAAGGTCCTCTTGCACCAAGAATGCTCCTGCAGTAAAGGGACTCTTTTTAAGGGTAGGGGGAAGCGGGTGTTGGTAGTGGGAGGTCACAAAAGATAAGGAAAGCTGTTCTAAAATATTGTCAGCAGTAGTTGACTGGCATATTAAGCAACAGAACGAGGAACTAATTTATAAATACTTCGGTGCTAGAAGCCCAAAAAATAAGACGAGGAGCTAGACTGCTTGGCATCAGATGACAGTCCTGACACACTAGGCGTCTCAGTGACCTGGAAGGAAGGTAATCTGTGGGGTGCAGTGTTGCCGGAGTACTAGCTTTGCAGGAATGACAGAGTAGGATTACCTGGTGAGAGAGTGGCACTGTATGAAAAGGATTATTTAAGGGTAATATTGGACAGCTATTACAGAAGAAGTAATAATTTTGTATAGAAGTCTTGTATTTTAATAATAAATAAGTAGCAGTGAGATTGTACTGCTGATATTTTCATCGGGGTGCTGACAGTGATGCAGAAGTGTGAAGCAAGATTTGATGAGTTGTGAAGGACAAGCTGTAATCATGGAAGGTTTCAACTATCCACATAGAGCCTGCATCATTATCCTGCCAAGACAAGATGTAGAGATACAAATTCTGTATAGAATAAGTAGCTTTTCTAGAACAATCAGTCTTAGAAAACAAAAGGCAAAATACTGTTCTGGGTTTTATTTTGAGTGGTATATAGAACTTAGTCCAGAAAGCGTTAGAGAGAAAGCCTTTCTGTAGTAGTTACCTCAGTACAATGAGAAGCACAGTATTGTGCAGCTTGGAAGGAACCTCTGGAAGCTGTCGTGTTCAACCTGCTGCTCAAAGCAGTGGCAGTTTGGGAAGGTTGCTTAGGATCTTGTCAAGTTTTGACAAAGGATGGAGGAGATGGAGACCAAGGATGGAGATTTCAGAATGTTTCTGGGCAAGTGTTCCAGGGTCTGACCAGCCTAATGAGCAATTTCTTTTTATATCTAGTTGGAATTTTGATGTGTTCTAACTTTTGTCCATTGGCTCTCATACCATCCGCTGTGTTCCTCTGGGAAAAGTCAGACTCCATCTTTTTGACACCCTTGTGTTAGGTAGACAGCAATAAAATCTCCCTTCTAGGGCTGAATAAACCCAGGTCTTTCACCCTGTTGTCAAGTCATGTGCCCAACCACTGACCATTGTGGTAGCCCTTTGCTAGACTTAATCTAGTGTCTTTCTTGGAGGAGTCCAAAAGTAGACACGGCCACACGTGCAGTCTCAGAAGCACTGGACAGAATCAATTTTGTAAACCAACTGACTATACTGTTGTCCATACAGCTAGTATGTTGTTAGCTTTTGCCACAAAGGCAAGTCACTACCTAATGTTCAACTTGTTGCTCAGAAGGACCCCACTTTTTCTGCAAAGCTGCTCTCCAGCCAATTGGTCTTCCAGAATGTCCTGTTGCGAGGAGTTATTCTGGCAGGACTTTGCCTTTGGTGAACTTCATGAAGTTCCCATCAGCCCATTTTTTCCACCTATGAGGTCTCTGAACAGTGGTCGAGCCCTCTAGTGAGTGTGTCAGTTGCTCCTCTCACTTTTATATCATCTGTGAACTTGCCGAGAGGTACTCTAACCCATCTTTGAGGTTGTTAATAAAGACATTAAGCAGTACTGGCTCTGGAATGGATCCCTGAGGGATGCTTTTAATTGCTAGCTGCCAGTTGGACTCCACACCTCGGATCATCACCCTTTGAGCCTAACAGTCCAGATGATTTTCCAGCCGCCTTATCTGCTTTTCAATTCAGATCTCATGTTGTGGTTTAGCCCCAGTCTGCAACCAAGCACCACACAGCCGCTCGCTCACCCTCCCCCGCCAATGGGATGGGGGAGAGAATCTGAAAGGCAAAAGTAAGAAAACTTGTGTGTTGAGATAATAATTAAACAAATTTAATAATTTAAATTTAATAATTGAAATAAAATTAATCATAATATGTAATGAAAAGGAAAACAACGAGAGAGAGAGAGAAGAACAAAACCCAGGAAAAGCAAGTGATGCAACTGCTCACCACCTGCTGACTGATGCCCAGCCAGTCCCTGAGCAGCAATTGCTGCCCCCCGGCCAACTCCCCACAGTTTATGTGCTGAGCATGACATCATATGGTTGTGGTGGGTTGACCCTGGCTGCACACCAGGTGCCCACCAAAGCTGCTCTATTGCTCCCCCTTCTCAGCTGAACAGGGGAGAGAAAATACAACAAAAGGCTCATGGGTTGAGATAAGGACAGGGACAGATCATTTACCAATTACTGTCACAGGCAAAACAGGCTCGACTTGGGGAAATTAGCTTAATTTATTACCAATCAAAATCAGAGTAGGGTAATGAGAAATAAAACCAAATCTTAAAACACCTTCCCCCTACCCCTCCCTTCTTCCAGGGCTCAACTGCACTCTGGATTTTCTCTACCTCCCCCCTCAGCGGTGCAGGGGGATGGGGAATGGGGGTGAGTTCATCACACGTTCTCTCTGTTTCTCCTTCCTCCTTAAGGGGAGGACACTTCACACTCTTCCCCTCCCACGCACTCCAGCGTGGGGTCCCTCCCACGGTAGACAGTTCTCCATAAACTTCTCCATTGTGAGTCCTTCCCATGGGCTGCAGTTCTTCATGAACTGCTTCAGTGTGCGTCCCTTCCACAGCGTGCAGTCCTTCAGGAACAGACTGCTCTAGCGTGGGTCCCCTGCGGGGTCACAAGTTCTGCCAGCAAACCTGCTCCAGCGTGGGCTCTTCTCCATGGGTTCACAGGTCCTGCCAGGAGCCTGCTCCAGTGAGGGCTTCCCACGGTGTCACAGCCTCCTTTGGGCATCCACCTGCTCCGGCATGTGGTCCTCCACGGGCTGCAGGTAGATATCTGCTCCACCGTTAGCCTCCATGGGCAGTAGGGGGACACCCTGCATCATGGTGGTCTTCACCAGGGGCTGCAAGGGAATCTCTGCTCTGGCGCCTGGAGCACCTCCTCCCCCTCCTTCTTCACTGGCCTTAGTGTCTGCAGCGCTGTTTCTCTCATATATTCTCACTACTCACTTCTGGCTGCTGTTGTGGAGCAGTTTTTTCCCCTTCTTAAATGTTATCGCAGAGGCGATACCACCGTCAGATTGGCTTGGCCTTGGCCAGCGGCGGGTCCGTCTTGGAGCCGGCTAGCATTGGCTCCATCAGACATAGGGGAAGCTTCTAGCAGCTTCTCACTAGAAGCCACCTCTGTAGCTCCTCCACTACCAAAACCTTGATATGCAACCTAATAAAATGGTATGGAATATCCTTTTGGCCAGTTTGAGTCAGCTGTCTTGGCTGTGCCCCCTCCCAGCTTCTTGTGCACCTGGCAGAGCATGGGAAGCTGGAAAGTCCCTGCTAGTGTAAGCACTACCTAGCAACAACTAAAACATCAGTGTGTTATCAACATTATTCCCATACTACATCCAAAACACAGCACTATGCCAGCTACTAGGAAGAAAATTAACCCTATCCCAGCCGAAACCAGGACATCTCAACTATTTGGCAATAAGGAGGTGGGATACCATCTCTAATGCCTTGCTAAATTCAAGGTATATGCCATTGCTTGCTCTCCCTTTATTCTCGCAGCCTGTTGTCTCCTTCAGAGGCGATCAGGTTGGTAAAGCAAAATTTTTCGTTGGTAAATCCATGCTAGCTGTTTCCAGTCACCTTCTTGTCCATTAAGTGGCTGGATGTGATTTCCAGGATTATTTGCTCTGTAACTTTCCTAGGGAAGGAGGTAAGGCCTGTATTTCCCCACACCTCATCCTTTATGAGGATGGGTTCATGTGATGTTTGCCTCTTTTTTTCTTTTTTTTTTTAATTAGATTTAAATAGTAGCAGAAGAGAGTGGTCCGAATCGATTGACCTGGGGATATTGACTTTCCAGAAAGGGAACCACATAAAAATGAACCAACTAGTCAAAAAACCTCCAACCCCCCAAACATTAGAACAAGCAGTACAGAAAGCCTATGAACAGTTGGATACTGTTGGGAAAGGTACTGTAGCTGAAACACAGCTGAAATATGTGCTATGCTTTAAAAAATGAAATTAAAAAACCCCCAAACCACTCCCCACCCCAAAATAGTCTTAAAAAGCTCTCTGTAAAGTCTCAGTGGGGAAGTTTTTGTGGCCCTCGCAGAGAAAAGGTCAGCATTTAAAACTTAAGCTTTCATTGGTGAGAACAGGTAAGCTAATAAACAATGGCAGGACAAATGCAAGTGGAAAGCTGAGAAGGCTAAAAAAGCTCTTCAAGAGTTGTTTCCAAAGATGCTTAAGCTGTGATAGTAAGATTTTCTTTGTAGCAGATAGATCGAAGGTGTTAGAGCTGTTTGAATTAACTCTACAGCAATTATGAGGTCATTAATATCTTCACACCCCTTGGGGTGTGAAGAACCTGAAGTATGAAACTTCTGAACTGTAACCTCATTGTAAACAGCCAGTTGACTGGCAGGTTGCCATTGTAACTCCCATCTACAAAATGGGCTCCAGAGGGAGCTGCAGACCAGTGAGCCTGACTGCTTCCATACTTGGGAAGATGACAGGCTGTCTATAGGAAAAAGAGGGGGAAAAAAAAATGGAGAGGGAGAGAAATCACTGAGCACAGATCAACACAGTTTTGTTGGGGGGAAGCATCACTGTGGCTACTGTAAAGGGAAATCCTGCTCCATTAACCTGCTGGAATTGCAAAAGGGTGACAGTAACCATGTGGATAAAATCTGGTCTGTATTTTCCAATTGCCTTTGACAATGCTCCAGATGAAAGGTTATAAAGAAATTCCATTCCTGTGGCATTGGAGGAAAGGTCCTTTTAGCAACAGGGAACCAGTTGAAGCAGAAGAAACAAAGGGTAGTGCTTATGTGCCACTTTCATGATGGAAAATTGGAATCAGACTGCAGAAACTGTTAGGCTTGTGCTCTCTCCTGAGTAGCATCTGCTTTTGCCTCTGCTGGAGACAAAGCACTGGTCATGGATGGATCCAGTGCTGATCTAACCCATTTGGGCATTTCTAGCATTCATGCAAGCCAGTCATTGACTTGTATGGGTTGGATCTTGTATTACATATTGTAATATCTTGTCTAGGCTTGCCTGAAATATTTCCAGCTTAGATATATCATAGCTTCAGTTGGAGACTATTTAACAGAAAAATGAATTTATTCGGAAGTGCTTCAGATATTCAGACTATAAACCTACCCCTTTACTTATTTCATATCATTTATTTACTTCTGTATGTCTTTCATCACCCTGAAAAAATATGTAAAAGTTAACTGTTGTTAAAAATCTTGTACAATTATCATTGTATGCTTATCACTTAGTGTGTAGGGAGGCAGTATGTATGTATATATGCGTGTAAATGTGTGCTCATTCAAATACTGTTTCTAAAGTTGAAAAATAACATGTTCAGAAGATAGGGGTTCAAGCAGGAAGGATTCTAAAATATCCTTAATTCACTCCCTTGTATTCATGTCATGTTGAATACAGTCTTTAATTATGTAAACAGAGAATGTTTTTTCAAGGAAGCATTTTGCCATTCAGTGTAAAAAGTGAACATGCTATGAGGAGTTATGACAGTGTGGAGGTAAAGGCCACTGTAGTCTGCATTATAGAAACTTATGATGACTGCAGCATGGAGAATGAAAGAAGAGCAAAGAAAGTCAACCTGTGAAGGCAGCTGAGTGATCCTGAAAATAGCTGGAATCCTATGTGTCATGCAAAACAATTTACTTTAACTTCACGTTTCTCATTTTCTTTGTACTTCATGTGAGAATGTGGGATGTGAATTGCAGTGTTTAAAGTTTAGCTGAGTCAGAGATGCATTAAATATAATATATAATATATATAATTAAATATAATATATAATATATAATATAATATAATATAATGTGCTTTAAAATACTGTGTATACTGAAAGACCTTTTTTTTTAAAAAAAAGCCTTTCCTTAAAGTGAGCATCTATTTTGGCGCGATTTTCTTTGTGCCTTATCTCAGAGGGATTTTGTAAAGTGTAAATTTCCTGTGAAGCAGTTAGGTGCTGCTGTTCAGAGTACAGCAGAAGAGACTGTGAGGAAATTAGCAATCCAACCTTCAGAATAACGTGTATTTGTGTAGGATATGAGGTTATATTTTAAGCAAAATCTGTGTGTTAAATGACTGCCCTCTGTTCTGTGTGCTGTAGGATCCTAGGTTAAAACAGGTGGGGATCTTACTGCCAAAATAGTGCACAACTATATAATTAAAGACTGTGTCAGAAAACACAAATATAAATGAACCATTTAAATTAATATCTTTCATTCTAGCGTGTCCCAATTTGACTTTGAAACTTTAGCATTGGTATCCTGCTTTGTTTGTAATTTTATTTGTATGTAATTTTAACAAAATGGAAAATAGTAATTCAGGTATTTTGTTGTACAGACGTTGGCTGGCTGATATTACAGAATAAACTATGGTAGTAATATAGTAGTAGATCAGGGCTGGAAAAGGGGAAGAGAGATTTTGTTAATAAGTTTCTCAAATAGTCGCTGGAAAAAGAGGAATGGTAAGATATATCTGCACAAGGTTGGCTGGTGGTTTCTCCTCTTAACAGGATTCCACCTCCTACGGGTCCCCTTCTTGTCTCAGGCATTTCCTTTACCTAACAAGGACCAGCTGAAACTTTTTAGTGTATGTTACAACCAACATTATATCTGAATTTTGTAAATTCACATTTATAAATTTTATTCAGCTGTTGTACAAATGACTATGTTTGAAGTATGCTAAGTGTTGTCAAATTAGAACTAATTCCTGGGTGTTGACAACTTTTTCTGCAGTAATATATTGATTATAGTTTTGTTTAATTTTTGTAATGGTTTTAGTGGCATCTGTGTGATTGTTCTGTGGTTCTTACTTTTTTATTTCCTTTTTTGTAGACTGAATCTTGAAGAAGAATTGAATCAGATGAAAGCACACCGATCTGTGGGTAAGTTCACAATACAGAAGTTTAACTATGTTTACAGTAAAAAAGGGAGGGTATAGTATTTTATATGTGTATATATAGTCTATTAGAAATATTAATTTTGAGGTTGTTTTCTCACCAAAGGTTAATTTCTTTTTCTTGAATGTGTATTTTGTAAGCGTAAAGCCATACATGTTCTTATTTCAAAGTATGTTTACCTTTGAGTTCTCCACATGCCTACTAAATCAATGACATTTTTTATATATAGATATACACTAATATGTTTGCAACTTATGTGTATATACTACGTATAAAATGAGTTAATTATTTAATGTTTAAAATATCTATGTATATAAATACATATGTGTAAAATCTAAAACATGTTTATACGTTTATGAAGCTTTCTCCAGAATCTGAAATGGTTTTGCAGTATTGAAATACAGTGACACAGAAATTTCATGCTCATTCAGACTTTTTTTTAATACTAGTCTCACAAAGTATGTTAATTTGAAAGTAAATCAAAATGGTGGAACTTTTATAAGAATTGATCATGAATATCTTCTTTTATATCTTTACAATCTTTACAATAGTTGATGGTTCTGTGCAGATGGGTCTTTGTCAGTCGGATAGATAATATATTACCATTGCCTCTCTATCACTTCTCTGATTCTTCATATTATTTGCTGTTCCTGAATGGTCTGGGAGAAGTATTCAAGAGTGCATAGTTACAGTCCAGCTGGGTGTCACATCTATGGTGAATTCTTTGTGAACAGTATTGTGCAAAGGAAGGGAGTAGGAGACTTGGAGAAGTACTCTGCACTGTTCTTAGTAATAAAGCCTTACCATTCTTTATCCCGATTTTCTGCTGTTGGCTGTTTTCTTTATTTGTGATAATGTTGGCCACTTGAATGAAAAAATAAAGATTTTTTTTCCCCTTTATTTTAAATTTGTTTTATAATATCTATAAAACTAAAAGGAAATACCCAGCTGCTGAAGACTGAAAGTTAGTGTTTTCTTTCATGTTA
Organism: Balaeniceps rex; assembly: GCA_013401315.1. Taxonomy (NCBI): domain Eukaryota; kingdom Metazoa; phylum Chordata; class Aves; order Pelecaniformes; family Balaenicipitidae; genus Balaeniceps; species Balaeniceps rex. The sequence continues at coordinate 572 of VYZW01014849.1, read as the reverse complement.
CTTCGTATGTGTTACTTTCATAGCCCCAGATAGAGCTGAAGGGAACTAGTGAAGGTTTCAAATCCTGACTTTAAAAATCACTTACTTGTTTTTGCCAATTTAGTCAGTCTTTGTACAGAGAGAAGTGGAAAGGCAACCAGCAGTGAGAAGGAGTTGAGGGCCTGCTGAGCAATAACCATGCGTTTCCAAAAAATAGTCAGATCCCTGAAACTGCCAGTTGTTGACATGTTTAGTGCTTTAACAATTAGTCTTTTATTCCTTATTTTTCAATATCTTTTCAGATTAAAACATATCCTAATTTAAAAGTGTGGGGGTGGATTCACACTTCTTGTTTGGTTATTGGTATGGCGATTAATTGTTGTTATACTGAGACTCAGAAAAGGGGTTAAACTACTAATGAAGTGTGTTAGGTAAAGTTTATTTACTTTTTCCGGCATTTGTTTTTATAGGTATCATTTAGACGAACAGGAAGTTTTTGATAAGATACAAAATCAACTCCAAAGATACGTATTAAGCAACACTTCTTGTTAGCACATAAGACTGAGCTGATTCCAGCCATTTCCAAACTTTTG
>VYZW01014848.1:4139-14235 GCA_013401315.1 Balaeniceps rex | reverse complement strand
AGTGCAGGACCCGGCACTTGGCCTTGTTAAATCTCATAGCAGGCACCCTGTTACTGCTGCACACCATTAATGTCATTAATGTAAAACCAACAGTGCAAAAATTTGTCAGCTTTCCTATACTGAGGACTAGCAGAAGAAGATCAGAATTTGTGAAAGTGTAGAGTCTATGGGTCATGACCTGAAGCAGCTGCAGTGTGCCAGGATGCCTTCTGAGATACGTACTGGCAAAATGAATCAGTCCTTGGCTTGGAGATTGTCCTGGATTGCTGCAAAAATTAGGGACTCATAAGTTTTTCCTGTTTGCTGTTGCTTGCAGGTCATCCATGAGTCAGCTCTGGGGCCAAAGTGCTGTCGTTCAGGAAATCAGGATGTGAAGGGTCCTGGAACTGTGCATGGAGCCACTTTATGGTGACTCCCTCCTACAAAAATTTCACTATGTTCTTTTGAACATTACAATCTAGGCAGTTTTAGTAGGTAATTTCAGAGCTCATTTTTTTTAAAGATAAGAAGAGCTATACAAGAGGAATATATTACTAGTCATTTGTTCCCCTGTTTTCAAGAGTAATTAGATTGTAGTTAGGTATTTTGGGAGTCTGATAATGAAATAGCCCTTATTTCATGAAAACAATGAATTCATGCTTTTGAACTACAACAGCTCAGAGTAAAAAAGGAACATTAAGAATGTACTTCTGAAGTTTAAAATTCAAGATATTCCTGGGAAACTGCTCCATATGTTTCTTTCCTATGTTAATGGAGGAAGGATGATCACTAGCAGCCAGCTTATACATAAGCTGATGATATATATTAGTGTTGGTGCCAACACATCACACCATCATAAGATTGCACTGACTAGGTGATTAGCATGTTGCTTATTTTGCTTGCCGCAGGTTTATTAGAGAGACAGAGGAAGAGAGATTCACTCTGAAAAATCAGTACACCAGTTTTGAGGAGGAACATTAAACAATTTAAACCAGCACTGCCTTCTAGCAATTTAGTTGCTTCCCTGCTGCAATATCTCCCAGTACTTTCTAAATATTGTATGAGGTACTTAAAGGTGAGGACACAGCTGTTGTGGATATCCATATCCATGAATCATTATTAATGACATTGCTTACTGACAGAGTTCTCTGAGTGACTATTGCGCCTGCCTCAAATGGGACTGACAATCCCTTTAAAAATGCATCAGTTCTTTTCACTCTTTACATTGCGTAGGCTTATCAAACATTATTAACCCTGTTATTTCTTGGACAGACTGTAATAAATGCTCTAACACTTTTTCTCTCTCCTGGGGCTGCTGCAAAATCTGCTTTTGCAAAGAGTGACTGTAACATATCTTTCAAATTAGAAGGCTAAGAAAGTAAGAAAGATAGCTGGAAATTTAGCTTGTCCTGAGCTTCAAAGTAATCACCTTTATAGCACCCTTTGCAGTTGGTAATGCTCTATAATACCTTTACATTTACTTCCTGATATCCTCATAAGCCACATAATGCTGTCACGGACTAGATTTCTCAAGGAAATATGTCATAAGATTGACACTAAGAACATAATATGTCTCACCAAGCTTGTGGAAGCTAACAGAGTCTGGATAATTTCCAGGAAAGACTTCCTGGGTGGATTATATTGAAGCTACCCAAGAAAATGGAAAAAAAAAAAATCAGAAGAAATATTTCCCTTTTGTTACTGAAATTTCATTTCTTTGGAGATTTTCAGGCCTGCTTTTATTAGATTATATAGAATAAAATATTTGGTGGTTTATTTTCTGCTGTCTAGACTAATGTTATGGCTGTCACAGGTCACAATACATTCATGTAACTCACTGCCATTTGTTGTTTGCTTTAGGTTATTGCATGTTTATATATGTTTCCTTTTCTTTTTCTCATTTCTTTTTTTTTATTCAAAGAATTAAGCTGACATTTTATTGAACCAAATTAAACTTTTGCTGCTGTTTCTATTTCAAGTTCCAATTTATATTTGAAAGATTACTCTCCTTAAATTTTTATGGTGCCCAAAAAGAGTTTTACCATGAAAATGATTTTCTGTATTACGGGGGAGTACAGAGAATTGATTTGGTGCCAGAGAATTCATTGCAGGCAAAGCAAAAGATATTTAGGTTGATACTGAGGAAACTCTAATTATTGATATTTCATCTTCCACCATTTTCAGTTTCCCTTAAACTCCTACCTCATAATTAACATTTAGCATTTTTAGAATCTGGTTCAGATGGTTAGACAGCTTAATGCTTAGGTATGCACAGCTTTTATATTTCAAAGTCACTCTGCTGTTTTTCAAATGTGGTCTTTTATATTGGCATGAGTAGCTTTGTATCTTGTGATTTTACAAAGAATTGAACTCCTTTCCCAGAGCTAGTAATTCTTTTCATTTCTCTTCTAGAGGAGAATAAAAGCACTTCATGCAATTAGCTAATTGTTCACATCATTACAAAATGTGGTCCCAAGGGCTATTTACTGAGCAAGAAGAGTTTATCTCTCAGTCTCACACAGATGCTCTGTCATGGACATTTTAAGCTACATTAACCCAGTGGAACATACTTTTTCTTGTCAGGAAGGATTTGAAAGGGTAAGTATTGATGACTGTAATGTCAAAATCTTATGGGGAAATAAAGCATGATCTAATTAATAACTAGGACTTAGAATCACATACAAACAAAAAAAGGATGAATGATTTGTGGAAACAGAGGACTGTCTGTATCATTTATTAAATATACTAAGTAACTATTCAATGTGAAATACTGAGCTGAAAAGACAGATACATACTGAAATCTCGATAGTGGAATAGGAGGTTGGTAGAAAGTAATTTGACACTGACAGAGAAAGCATAAGGATCCGAGTATGGATATGAGTACCTTGAGTACTCGTCCCTCATAATAGTGGGAAAAAAACCCACAAAAAACCAAAAAAAACCAAACAAAAAGCCCCCAAACCCTTGTTTTTCAGTCTGTTTCCAAATAATTGCTCTCACAGTCAAGGAGCTGGGTTCTTAAGAATATTGTTTTCTTCTACCCAGAAATTTCCCTGTCTTCTTTTCTAAAAGTACTAGTGAATTCCCTTTAAAAAAAAAGCTTAGTTTTAACAAATTAGCATTTTCAAACAAAGTCTTTACAAGTCTTCATTCTGGTGGAATATTATAGAAGTAAGGTGGTAGGAGGTAGGGCAGCATCATCCAAATTTCAAATTTTTTAAAGACTGCTATTTTTAAAAATAATATATTTAGAACTTTGTAGAAGACCAGCTTCTAACATATAACATTACATAACATAACATACTAAGTGCAGATGCTTTGCATTTAAAGGCAGCTACCAAAAATAGCTGGATTTGACTGGACAAGGAAATCACATTTTTGTGTTTTATTTAGTTTTTTTTAGATTTATATGGTTTTTAAATAAAAAAATACAGGTATTACACTTTGGACTGGAGGAGAACAACTCAAATTCTCCCCTTGACAATATGCTTGTGAAAAAAAAAGACATGGTATGCCATTTATACCACTTCATGCAGTATTGTATACATTTTGAAAAACTAAGAAGTACTTCCTGTTGTTAAAATACCTATAAGATTATGGGTTGATTTAAAAGAAAAATGTGTTGCAGTACATATTGTTCTGTCCTCTTTGAAGACCTTTTTTCTTTTATATATCAACAAAATACATTTCTCATTTTTCTACTGGAGCAATATTTTTATCAGAAAGTTGTATTTGCTTGGTATCAATAGAATTCCAAACTTTGCTAATGCTGCAATGTACAAACAGTTTTAATTGAAAATTTAAACACTCCTACTATCAGCAGTTTTTCTCCTACAGAACATGAACAAAATGTTAATCTTTTCATTAAAGATATTTTGGATGCATCAAATGTTTCAGTTATGAGAAAGTTTGTGCTATCTTTAAGCTTTTTCATTTGAAATGGGATCTAAAGTCCATTGAGCCTGCTGATATTATACTTATATGCTGGATATGTGCATGCAGGCCAAATTGGAGATTTACCATGTTCAGACAGATTCCTATGCTGGATGACTTAAAACACGTCTGAAGATTCCATGAGATCCACGTATGGTCATGCACAGTCAAAGAAAAGAAGGTTATGTTTTTAGATGTTCTACAGATTTTTTTAGAAAGGGAGATCCCAATTTATCAAAAATTTTGGCAGCCAAGGAGTTTCCACAGACATGCAGGAAGCTTTTCATTATGCACCTTGTCTTTCAGATGTTTTGGCATGCTACAGACGTAAAGCAAGTTTTCTTGCTGTGATTCCAGAAATGGTGAATAGGGTTTATGTTGCCGAGGCCCACAAGAACTTTTAAACGCTTCTATATTGAATTAAATGGGTGTATTTACAAAAGTTGCCTGTGCGTGTCTTTTTTTCCTCTTGCTATATGCTTGTAGCTCTCCCATTGCCCCCAAACATGCACACAAGCTGGCACCAGTGAAAATTATAAAAAAAAACCATTTTTTTACAAGTGTATTATACAAACTCACTGTTGTGACTGAGGACTGTGTTATGACCAAACAGGTTGTGGTTAATACAAAGAGGTCCTAATTAATTCTATTGGTTTGGAAATATAATAGAAATTAAAGAGATTGGAAAAGTTTTTCAGTTTTTGATTTTTAATCCTTTGCAGCTGAAAGGTTATAAATCAAAGTCACAGTGCAAGGTTTCTTGAGAGCTGTAAAGTAAAATTATAACCTGCTCTATGTGCGGTTTTCCCAAATAGCTAATACATGTATGGTTGCTTAATGGTTGGAAGAAATTCAGATTTAATGCTTTAACCTTTTACCTGTAACAGAATTTAAAACACTTCACGAATTCCTATGAAGGGAGCACCATCACTTTAGAAATCATATTTCTGGGATATTTCTATTCATTTGACTCTGTACTGGCATTTTTTTCCAGATTTGTATTATCTGCATGAAATTTAAGAAAATAGCTCTCTGTATTATAGGTGCCCATCTGGAAAAGGATGCAGCTGTACATTGGGTAGACAACAAGGAAGGACTATAGGGAGAACCAAGTGTGGCTACTGTTGATGGTGTAGGACTGGAAAAGCCATTTCCTAGTCTCCCACTGGGACTTATGCCTGCCACATTTTCAAAGTGTCAAAAATTCTTCTTCCTGCCTGTCTCAAATTGTAACTTTTTAAAGTTAATTTTACAGAAAAGACCACATTATAGCAAAGAAACTATGCAATTAATTGTGTTTTCCCATGCCTGCTCAGATGTTTTTCTATAACTGCAGATGTCAGTTAGTGCAGGGCACCAGCTGTTCCAGAAATCTGGAAACTCTCATGCCCATGACCCCAAGCTGTCCAACTGGCAGCTCCTTCCAGAGCAGAAGTTTCTGAAAGCACCAGGTCCCCGTCCCCAAGGCAGCATGCATGCAGGGCCAAGCTCAGACCGGCAGACCTTGGGAGGCCGGGCACTGCATAAGCTGGCAGAAAAACTGGCATCAACTCATCCGAGCTTTTCCTGTTTGTCAAGAGAGATTGCAGCGATGAAACAATCAAATTCCGCTGATTCAGCATTTCCTGGTGAAAACCTTTGTTCTGAAGTTCCCGATGAACTTACCTTCAGCTTTGTTAACGTACTTCAGTTTTAACCCAGTAATTTAGCCTGATATCTCTATTTTTTTTTGTAGACTGTCAAATTAAATCAGCTTGGAACATGTTAGCATGTTTTTATTAGGGTTTGGAAACAATCTAATAAACTTTTAAAGGCCATTTTTCCCTAGTCTTATTTTAATCCAGGTAACCTGTATTCCTCCGCTTCTTCTCACTTGTATATTATTTTCTTAAATTGTTATTATTTTTTTTTCCTTAGTAAACATAATCACTTAAGATTACAAGTCTTGACAGTAATTTTTCTCCCTCTTTTCTGTATTACATTATGAAAGCTAAAATTATAAATGACAAGACTTTTGTGGAATGGTGGAAAAAAAGTGAATAGTGTTTGCACAGGGTTCCACATCCCTGTCAGAAGTGATTATTAATGTCACCATGTTTAAGACAAAGTGCTGGGTCCTGCACTTGGGCCACAACAACTCTACAATGCTACAACAACAATGCTACAGGCTTGGGGATTAGTGGCTGGAAAGCTGCTTGGCAGAGAGGGATCTGGGGGTGTTGGTCGACAGCTGACCAAATATGAGCCAGCAGTGTGCCCAGGTGGCCAAGAAGGCCAATGGCATCCTGGCTTCTATCAGGAATAGTGTGACCAGCAGGACCAGGGAAGTCATCCTTCCCCTGTGCTCGGCACTGGTGAGGCTGCACCTCGAGTGCTGTGTTCAGTTTTGGGCCCCTCAGTACAAGAAGGACATTGAGTTGCTGGAGCATGTCCAGAGAAGGGCAACAAAGCTGGTGAAGGGTCTGGAGAACAAGTCTTATGAGGAGCGGCTGAGGGACCTAGGGTTGTTTAGCCTGGAGAAGAGGGGGCTGAGGGGAGACCTTATTGCTCTCTACAACTACCTGAGAGGAGGTTGTAGCGAGGTGGGTGTTGGTCTCTTCTCCCAAGTAGCAAGTGATGGCCTCAAGTTGTGCCAGGGGAGGTTTAGATTAGATATTAGGAAAAACTTCTTCACGGAAAGGGTTGTCAAGTATTGGAACAGGCTGCCCAGGGAAGTGGTTGAGTCCCCATCCCTGGAGGTATTTAAAAGACGAGTAGATGTGGCACTTAGGGACATGGTTTAGTAGTGGACAGGTACAGTTGGAGTCGATGATCTTAAAGGTCTTTTCCAATCAAGTTATTCTATGGTTCTATAAGGACTGTCAATATTCCCCCCCTTAGTAAATTGTTTACATGTTTTTGATGACTTTTTTAACACTTAGCCTGGGATTACTGGTTGATTAATTTATGACTTTTTCCACAAGGGGGCATGTTAAAGCTTGTGCATCCATTTTACACCCAATGTGTTAATGATAATACCTAAATAATAAAAATTTGTATTTTTTTCACATTTGTTTTTCATCATGACTCAGCTTCCTTCTTCTTTTGCATGTGTAGTATTCAGACTTTTGTGGTTTGTGGGCCCAGTTATATTGGACAGTGGAGCATATGACAACAATTTATTGAACTTAAAGGGGGACTGATAACAGGCTTGTTTTTTTAGATTCAGAAATATTTAGAACAGTCCCTTAAAAAGGCTCTCTGAAATTTGTGGGCCGCTGAACTATTATGTTAGAAGAAATTCAGCCAGATTAACCCACCAAAGCATTCTTATAATTCCCTGGAGTCCTGTAAAAGACAAACTGTCTTTTGGGTTCCCATTCTGGCCCTAGGTGAAAGAAAGAAATCAAGTAAAATAAAACTTTTTTAGGAAGGCAAGGCAGAATTGAGCAGTGAAAAGACACAAACTATAGTGGGAATATTAAATTTCTGATGGTATGGATGAGGAGAAAGATGACTTGATAATGAAGGAGTAGGTAGAAGAAGCGAGAGTTGTCAACTGATTTAATTTTAGCATTTCTTAAAAGTGTTCAAATAATTTCATTATATGAAAATCTGTGGTGTTATTTTGTAAGATGCTCACGCAGAGAAAAAGAAGCCCTAAAGGTCCAAACATAAAAAAGAACCATTATTTTTACTTTTAATATGTCATAGTTCTAAGACCATCTCTTTCATAATAGGAGGCAAAAGCTGGACGAGGTTAGTGAATTAATGACTTTGGAAGTCCTTAGACTGACTAGACAGATGTAGAGAATTGCTTCTGTAGTTTGTTCTGGACTTACAAAATCCTGCGTATCTTGGTGCAATGGACTTACGTGATGCCTAACTCCTTTTCAGCTGAAGAAGGTCTGTTGCCCTTCAGCAATCTTGGAGGATCACTTGATCAAGCATATTTTCACTTCTTATCCAGAGAAGTGTGAGCCAACAGGATAAGAGAGGCAGCACAGGAGAGCAGCAGGCAGACTGAAAAGCAGACAGACTGCTCTAAGACTGCCCAGTCATCCCTGGAAAATAACAGGCGAGGCAATGATAAAAATTTGAAGAGCTAAAATGTGGTTTGGTGACTGGAACTAACAAAACCAAAATTAAAGTATTGCAGAGTCCTACCAAAATAATAATGAAAGGAAGGACAGCTGAAAGAAACAATGAACAGAACGGAACCCAGCAATCTGAACTACCTTCAAAACAGAGAAAATGAAAGAACAATAAGGGACATGGGTGATACAGTGATATAGTAAAAAAATGAGTACTAGAGAACCAGAAGAGAAGCACACCTAACAGAAATCACATATAAGTACCTATAAAAATGTATAAGAAACACAGGATAAGATAAGCTGACACAATTCCTCCATACTTGTTTATCTTGATTTATTATATAATCTTTATAGAGAAAAGTTTTAAGATGTAAATTATACTTCTAAAATTGACATATACATATATCTATTGACCTTACTAAGTTACTTCAGCATCCCTTATCTACTCACATTTATAGCTACAATGTAAATTTTGGAAAATATAGTCAATGTATTTATTTTATAATTTGATTATGTTTTGACATTTTTCTTCCCAAATGGGAATTTATAATAGAAATATTCAGCATATGAAAGAAGAAATACAGGAAACAGGAACAGATGAAAATCAGGAAGATGTCAAATTTGGATGAAGTTGTCCTTGTCAGGATAATGATACACTATGTGCGACTGTCGTGGTTTATCCCCAGCCGGCAACTAAGCACCACACAGACGGTCACTCACTCCCCCTCCTGTGGGATGGGGGAGACAATCAGAAGGGTAAAAGTGAGAAAACTCGTGGGTTGACATAAAGACAGTTTAATACGTAAAGCAAAAGCTGCACACGCAAGCAGAGCAAAACAAGGAATTCATTCACTACTTCCCTTCGGCAGGCAGGTGTTCAGACAGCTCCAGGAAAACAGGGCTCCATCATGTGTAACAGTTACTTGGGAAGACAAACGTCACAACTTTGAAAGTTCCCCCCTTCCTTCTTCTTCCCCCAGCTTTATATGCTGAGCATGATGTCATATGGTATAGGATATCCCCTTGGTCAGTTTGTGTCAGCTGTCCCAGCCGTGTCCCTTCCCAACTTCTTGGCACCCCCAGCCTCCTCATTGGCAGGATGGTGTGGGAAGCAGAAAAGACCTTGACTCTGTGTAACCACTACTCAGCAATAACAAAAACATCATAATCAACCCTGTATTATCAACACTGTTTTCAGCACAAATCGAAAACATAGCCCCATACTAGCTGCTATGAAGAAAATTAACTCTGTTGGAGCCCAAAACAGCACAGTGACTCAGTCAATTAAATATGCTGAACAATTGAGAATCAAAACAAGAAGTGCAACCTTAATAATATTAATAATAATAACAAGAATAACAATAACAACATCTATTTTCCAATGGGTGGGTACTTACATGAATGTATGTGAGTATATCTAAATATTCACACACCTCACTCTCACCTATAAACACACATTTCAATTAAGACACAGAATTTTTAAGTATTAGAGAGCCTTTGTGTCCCATACGAAATATTTCATTCACCTAATCAAGTCTTCTCATTTTTCTAGGGTGACTTTGCTCATTGTAAAGAGAAGAACAGTTCCCTAAATATGTGAAAAGCTAGTTGCCCGTGCTAAATGTCATGTTCTGCTGCATTTTGTTCTCTTGGTTCATATTAGAATCATAGAATCATACAATCATAGAATCATAGAATGCTTTGGGTTGGAAGGGACCTTTAGAGGTCATCTAGTCCAACCCCCCTGCAGTAAGCAGGGACATCATCAACTAGATCAGGTTGCTCAGAGCCCCGTCCAACCTGACCTTGAATGTTTCCAGGGATGGGGCCTCCACTACCTCTCTGGGCAACCCCTTCCAGTGCTTCACCGCCCTCATTGTAAAAAATTTTTTCCTTATATCTAGCCTAAATTTCCCCTCCCTTAGTTTAAAACCATTACCCCTTGTCCTGTCACAACAGGCCTTACTAAAAAGACTGTCCCCATCTTTCCTATAGGCCTCCTTTAAGTACTGAAAGGCCGCAATAAGGTCTCCCCGCAGCCTTCTCTTCTCCAGGCTGAACAGCCCCAACTCTCTCAGCCTGTCCTCGTAGCAGAGGTGCTCCAGACCTTG
>VYZW01014847.1:52487-64916 GCA_013401315.1 Balaeniceps rex | reverse complement strand
AGCTTCAAAAGGGAAACCAGAGGATGCTGTGGGGTGGGAGAAAAGAGAGATGAGTAGGGGTTATTCTAAAGAATGCAGAAGCATCATAGAGATGTGTCAAATGGAGCAATATATATATCACTTCCTCATCAGAGCTATCTTGGGGTAAAAAAGTAATTTGATTTATACTCCTTGATCTCTAATCCTGAGATTAGAGAGAGCCCTGATTTTTGTCACAACAAACTTTCTAAATCATGGAAAGCATGTTCAGGCACTGACTGCAAAAACAGGAGGATTTGGCTGACAAAGTGTTACTGTGGACTGTGGGACTAGAATTTAGGAGACTGAGGTCCAGTTCTTAACCTGATAAATTGAAAAAGTTAGTCTATGAAGTTGGAAGAACTAAAGATCAAATGAGTATAAGGCTCAGTGATCAAAAATGTGTACAAGGCTCAGCAATCATTCAAATCCAAGGTTTAAATCATACAGAATTTGCATCCTAGCCTTCTAGGAATGGTTTCCACAGCAAACTAAACAGACAGCTTGGAAGGAACTGAAGTCAACATTGATCAGCAAAGAAAGATTTTGGAGTTAAAAAAAACAACAGGGTTAAAGTGGAATTGCCAAAACTCAAACTGAGTTTGACTTTGAAAAGGGAATGAAACCACATAAAAACAGCACAAGGAAAGATGCTGTGGAGAATTTATATATTGTCAGTGGGATAGGAAATAAAGAAAATTAAGAATCACCTAAATCTAGGCCCAAAGCTAAATGAATACTTTCCCTTAGTTCTCTGTGAGACAGACTTTAGAGCACACTACGCAAAAGTGATCATAACAGACATTGCTCCGAGGCAGGTAGCTGCTTTTCTGGAATAGAGAGAGAATTGTCAGTCCACTTCACACAGATTTCTAATCTGTCAAATCAGCATCAACACCACATGACTGGACAAAAGGGAATGTGATGCTTATGTTCAAAAAAGAGGAAAATGTGTTCAAGTAAACTGCAGGCTCATTTCTCTGATCACAGTAATAAATAGGGCTTTAAAACATGGTTTGGAGATAATAATAAAGATATAGAATTAAAAGAACAAAGGAATATGGTGAAATAAATTTTTTGAAAGTTGTTTGATGATCTTTGTTAGATTTCTGCATTTGTGAAATACTGCATTGTCCTGTTTTTAGAGAATAATGATGCAGCAGAACTAATCTACTTTAGGGAAGTCTTTGATGTGATACTGCATTGGAATTTTAACTTATTATGCTAGAGCAGCAGGTGGACAAGAAATTGGTTAATGTGGAGAAAAGACACTCGCTTACATTGAAAGAGAAATTACCAGGCTGGAGAAAGATTACTAAGCGAGTTCCTCAAAGACCAACCTTGAGACTGGTCTGATTTAATATTTTCAATTATTATCTTGGCACACACAAACATTCTAACACAATTTTCTGAGTTGTTAGACTTTGTCAATGCAAAGGTGAGTTGGAAGAATTTAGGAGACACAAAGGACATGGATGACCTTGAAAGCTGGAGCAATGGTAATGGGATAAAGTATAGTAGTGCACTTGCAGATTAATGAAAAAAGACTCCTCTATGAATTGGAGGATTATCAGTTGAGAAAAACAGAGGAATAAAAAACATAACTGGGTTAATCCAGAACAGAAAGAATATAGGCCACTATACAATATAGACAACATATCTGTGAAAAAATTAACATCCTAGTTTTAGGAAACAGAGTGTGAGGGGTTTCTGAGAGAGATAAGGAAAACCCTACCTAGAATATCATGTGTAATTAAGTCACTCATGTTCAAGAAAGCTCAATTTAAACTAGTCTAAAGGAGGGAAGATCTGTAGGTAGATGGCAAATCTATCTTAGAGTAGAAGACCAAAAGAATTTAAGAAGTTCATTTTAGTAAGTGAAGACTAAGAAGCAATGTCACTCACCTCCAGGAACAGAAAAAGCAGTAAATGCATGCGTATAAGCTAGTCAACACTTGATGGAAACCCAGAATTAGAACCATCAAAGGAATGACTTTCTAAAATATTCTTACAATGTAAGAAACTTTACTACTTTAAAGATGCAGCTAAATAAGTGGTTGAAAAAACATTATAGATCTTATAATAGCAGGTGATTGGATGCAGTAAGCAGGCCTTTGGTTTTGTGTTTGTTGTATATTAAGGAAAGGTTGGGAAAACAGCTTACAAAGGTGGAACTGACTTCAAAAGAAATTGGAGCTGCTGAAAACAAGCACTGACAGTCCATTTGCAAAATTATCTTAATGGAATGCCTCTTAACATTTGTAATATCCTTTCAGTATAAAATTAATAGGTCTTGATTACTTTAATTTCCTGTGTAAGAGTGTCTTAAGTTTCTGAGACAATGATATCATAGAATCATAGAACCATAGAATCGTGGAATGGTTTGTGTTGGAAGGGACCTTTAAAGATCAGCTAGTCCGACACCCCTGCCATGGGTAGGGACATTTTTCACTAGATCAGGTCCCTGTATTTCAATAAAGATATGGTCCAATTAGAGAAGGACCAGAAGAGATCAATGAAATTTTCTGGGGTGCAGAAAACATGACCAAAATCAGACACTGAAGAATTTGATTTAGTTGTTCCAGAAAAAAAGAATACTGACAAGAGTCTTACAAGTTTTCTTGAGATACAAAAAGAAGAGGGGAATTATCTGTTCTCTGTTTTCCATGATGGATAGGTTATGACATAATAGACTTAAATCTTTCTTACTGAAGTTCAGGACATAATTTCTAATGGTAAAAATAGTTGAATGCTGGAATAAATTGGCCTGGAGGGTTGCAGAATCTCCATTACTGGGATATTTTTAAGAACATGCGCAAAAACATCTGTTAGAAACTATAAGGTCCACTTTATATACTATATATACATATATATACACAACTATATACACAACTATAAACAATCCTGGTTTTAGATACGGAAACGTACGAGATGACAAACCAGAGCTTTTATGACTCTTCAGAACCAACATTACTTTCTTTATCTCCACTCTCAGACTTTGAGATGTACATTTTAAAACACGTTTTCATGTTAGCATTCACTGGAGTAAATATTTCCAAATCAGATTAAAAGAGGTTTGCTGAAAACAGGTAATTTTAAATTGCAAGGTACTCTTTGTCCTGTATTATGCTAAGGAACCAAACAAAAAAATAAAAATTGTAAGCTTACTATACCTTCGTATTTCATATGAGATTATTTTACATAGCTGGATGATACAGATTTGTCCTGGTTTTGGCTCGGATAGAGTTAATTTTCTTCCTAGTAGCTGGCATAGTGCTGTGTTTTGGATTTAGTATGAGAATAATGCTGATAACACACTGATGTTTTAGTTGTTGCTAAGTAGTGCTTACACTAGTCAAGGACTTTTCAGCTTCCCATGCTCTGCCAGGTGCACAAGAAACTGGGAGGGGGCACAGCCAGGACAGCTGACTCAAACTGACCAAAGGGGTATTCCATACCATATGACATCATGCTCAGTATATAAACTGGGGGGAGTTGGCCGGGGGGCAGCAATTGCTGCTCAGGGACTGGCTGGGCATTGTTTGGTGGGTGATGAGCAGTCGCATCACTTGCTATTTGTTTTTTGGTTTTTGGTTTTTGGTTTTCTCCCTGGGTTTTGTTTCTCTCTCTCATTCTTCTTTTCATTGCCATTTTTATTACTATTATTATTATTATTTTATTTCAATTATTAAACTGTTCTTATCTCAACCCATGAGTTTTCTTACTTTTGCCCTTCCGATTCTATCCCCCATCCCACTGGGAGGGGGAGGGTGAGCGAGCAGCTCTGTGGTGCTTGGTTGCCGGCAGGGGCTAAACCATGACAAGTTTACAAAAGAAAATAAATCTTTAGAATCATCACAAAAAGACAGCAATAGCAGGCTGTCCTTGTTCATTGAAATTGGTGATCTCATGTAATCTCACCATCTCCTATCCTTCCTTTGTTCATAACATTATTGTTAAAGTTTTTCACAAGTATCTTAAACTATAAAAATGTGAGAGGTACAAACATTGAAGAGGTAATTATATGAGTTTCATATTATTTAGAGAGACACTAATACCGCAACTATTACTGGAATAATAGTAGTTCCATATATTCCCTTTCAAGTGTCTCGGGATAAACACTGAATACATTAATTACTTTGTCTCAAGAGATAAAGTAATTTTTGTCTTGCTTAAGAAGAAGTAAGAAATATTTTTTTAATGTTCAACTTAATCCTATTTGTCACTGTATTACAATTATCCAACCTTTTTTAAAAAGGAAATATACTTTGATGAATTAAAGGCAGCAATTATCAACCTATATGACATTTGTTGGATGTCAGGCATGGGTTATTTTATCTCTGAAAGCATACCCAGACAAATGAAACTTTCAGTAAGTCAATCAATGCACTTACTCAGTTGTCCTTGAGTCTCACCAGAAAAATGAAATGCAATCATGGAAGTTACAGTATGTGTCTGATGTTCTCAGCCTGGGATAAATCATTGCTTCTTATTATTTCCTATGATGCTTCATATCTGAAATACATAACTTGGCATCTTCGGTTCATTTTTCTTTATTATTCTAGTCCTCTGACTTCAGACAGTATCATCCATTCACATATCTATAAGAGGTTAATCTGTCCATGTGTGCTTTTGGCAAAATAATCCTAAACAGATGAATGGATTTTCTCAAGTGAGTTGTTAATCGACACTTTATAACGAGAGACATTACTTATTGGGTAAAAAGTCTGAAACAGCTTGTCTATTTGATGTGCTAAGAGCAAACAGTACCAAAAGTGCTTATAGCTAATTAGTGCTCTTCCCATTACAGAGATTTCTCTACTCCTCTCACATTTTTTTTAAGTCTGGTGCACTAAAATGAATAGAGAGACTCCCATTGTTGGGAGGGAGATTGTTCAGGGCCTTGTCAACTGATGTTTTATTTCTGTTTCATCTTTTGAAGTGTCAGTCCATGCAGACTACTTAGCTCAAGTATTTCACTTTTCAACATTTAATCTTTCTGCCCAGACACTTCTTTTTTTATTCTCCTTTGAATTTTGCTTTCATATCTTGAATTCATAGCTTCATTCACTTTAAGAGAAGCCCAAAGCAGCCTTGGACTGGACCATAGCTATTGTTTGACTTCCAGTCCAGTTTTTGAGATGCATTTGGTTTATTTGGCTCTCAGTCCCAAGTCTCCTACCTATCTCCATGCCAAATTTTTGTGCTGCTTTTTTTTTTTTCAAGTTTCTCTAACAGTCTAAATTAGACTGCAAATTCCACAGCATTAAAATTCTATTAAAACTTTTTTTAAACATATCGTGCTTACCTGAAAGCTGGTGTTGTGGAAGGATTTGGGGAGTTAGCTTTTTGTGTTACAGTGCAACAAACACTACACTGAATGCTTATTTTCTATGAATGAAATTCATGACAGGGGTGAGCATCTCCATAGCTATCTATGAGCAACACAAGACTCTCTGAAGCCCTCAACAAAGCAGCTAAGAGGATGGGTAAGCACTTACACAGCTGTTTTTCTTTGGCATAAATCTCATTTTTACTTGCACAAAATTCTACAAATTATGTTTTTACTTTATCCTCTGCATAGATATATTGATGTAATTAATGACAACTACATCTATTTCAGTGTCAGTTTAAAAGACAAATAGGCATCACAAAATTCCCTAAGATGCAGCAAGGAGAATTAATTTGGCCTTAGTTTACCTGTAAGATTATTCCGATGCAGATTCTGGCTAAAGCATATAGTAACTCTTTGTGTCACTGTAGCAGCCTGAGTCATGGTTTTACTAAACAATTTCCACTGTAAATGGTCCTAAATTCAACAGTTAAAATTTGTCAGTCACTAAAATACAAGGTCATAGCACTGTTATCATAATTTATCTGTACTTCTTTGGCTTTCAGCATCATTTCAACAAATTATCACATTTACAAACTTATTTCAAGATATCTCTTTGAGTTAAACCATCCCACGTGGTAGATGATGCATGTTGGAAACCCCTCTGGAGGTTTAGTCCAATTAATCATGGAGTTAATGTAGAATGTGGCTCTTCGCTTAATATGTTGTGTGTCACACAGCGCTCATATGCACCAGTGCTCTGTAATTTGCACTGACTATCAGAGGTTGCTGGGTACAATTGAGGACGTTTTTTTTAACTTCAGTAATTCTAAATCATTCCTGCATGGAAGAGAGACCTAGTAGTGTCAATGCTTGTTTTTCTCTGAGAAGGTGGTCCGAGTCGTGAATTAATTGTGCCATGGGTGCAGAATCAAACAAGTGGGGTTCAATCCCGCTAACTTAAGTTGGCATTTGTGCTAATGTTGGTCACAGGATTTCTGGTCAGCTCAGAGCAAGCTTGTGTCTGCCCATAGACTGTTATGTGCTATATTACACCAACATAATATCACCTGTGGCATGAAAAATTCATTGGCAATCAGCAATTGCAGTCACCAAAAAGAAAATGGTTTGGTTTAGAAGAGACAAAGCTGAAACGTGGAAGCACTGGAACTTGAACATTGCTGAAGGAGAGGGAGTGCTACTGACCCTTCCTGTGGAAAGCAACTTGCTGGTTCTCTCTGTGAGCCCCAGTGCCTGCCACAAGTTTAATTTCTGATATTTAAAGGCTGACAAGTTCTGTGTTTAATGTGTACGGGCTTTCACAGTATCTTTAGGCTTGTGAAAAACAAGACTGCATTGTTAGACCAGAACTGAGAGCGTGTCTTGAACTGACTGTGGCTCTGACTGTGGCTTACCTACATGAAAAATTACTGCACAGGAAGTAGTTACTGTGTGACAGGGTGGAGTGTCCAGGATGTGATTTAGAAAATCTAAATTAGCTTCCTGGTTTGTATGATTCCCTTGAAAAGCCTACCAGTCTCTGCTAACTATAAAGTCTTAAAGAGACTGGACTGGGGCAGCTGAATACTGTTTTATGAATAATCTTCTAGCTCTGTCTGTGAGCACCTTCAGGGCTCCAGCAGGGCTTCAGACCTACTGGAGCAGGGGATGCCAACCTGTACGGAAACTAAGGAGCTGAATTAGCACAAAAGTAAGTCCAGACTTCCAGAGCACAGCCCCATGCTGACAAGGCTGCACAACGTGGGAGCCAGAGCTGGTTGGTACCTTGCTGGGGATGCATGCGGGTGGATGAACTCTGTGACTGTCTGCCCCTGACTCCGTAGCCGTGCCCTGATTGCATGTCAGCAGCATCTTCGCACACTGCCTTCCACAGCAGGAACTTCACTGTACAGTCAAACTCACAATTAACAAGAGATGGGAAAAGTGGATCCAAGCACTGAAAATTTCTTTATTTTCAGAAACTGTGTGAGGGTAAAGGGAAAGAAAGAAGATTATTTATTTGAATTAATTTCACTTGCTTCCATCTCTGTCTAAAGGTGTGCCACTAAATGTGTGTATCCTTTAAACTGCATTAACAAAATAATACTGCGGTACTTTTGCAAGTTCAGAAGTTATGAATTTGGAACAAAACAATAATACTAAAAAACTTTGCAAAAATGTTTTTATTAATCTACTGTGTCACTTCAAATCTCGTGAAATTATATTTTATATAACACACATACCATATATAGTACTTAGAAGCGCTGCGTCAACATTAATTATATAATATGTTGCAATATTGAGAAAAGTTTGCTATACCATTCTATTTCCTAGATGTATGGCAAAGGTATAAGGAAGCAACCTGAAACTGGTAAATAGAAGTTTTGTTCTGATGCTTACTGAATACCTGGGACTTTGAACACCAGTGGTTGTCTGACCCAGTATTACTTTTTACTGTTTTTTTTGTTTGCTACTATATATTTGTCTTCCAGGAACCATATCAGCTTAGTGGTAGCTGATTACTATTTGCTCCTTCTTTGAAATCATATCTAAATTTTTTATAAAAAAGTTATATCCCATTTTACAAAGTCATGCAAAATTAATGCCAAAGGCACAACATTTAGTTATGATACACTGCTACCAACTTCTCTGATGTGCTATGGGAAACTAGTCTGATGGTCGTGTTTTAACATTTTTTATGTTCTGGTTTCTTCTGGATATTTCAGAATAAACTTTATTTGGTAAAAAAATAGTTTAGGTGTTGTTATTAATATTTTTGAACTGTCTATAAACTATAGTAGCTTATTTAGTGCTTTGGGAAGAATTGCATGTTGCATTCTGAAAATGTGGAACATCTGTAGCTTTGAGAATTCATTATTTTATGTTGTCATATTTTCTGCTTTTTTAAAATCTCACCTTCACAAATCAGTATTCTGCAAGAGAACCTCATATCTCCTCACAACTTTCATTCCTGGATGCAAGTCTTACCAAACAGTGAAACAGATATGCTAAAAACTTGCTAGTCATCAAAGTTTCAGAGAACAGCCTGAAAACATAAGATTTAAAAACCTGGAATAGCAATAAAGGCAGCACCATTGTGCTTTTTTAATTTTAAATTGTGGTGTTTATATTCCTTAATCTAAGACTTTTGGCCATTTGATTAACAGTATTCCATATTCATCTTCCAGAGGTTGTTACGATAAATGCTTTATCATCACAGCTGACTCCTAGGTTAATCTGTCTGATTGAATATCACAAGAGAGAAGATTTAGTGTACCTGGACTAAAATATCAGAAAGATAGTCAAATATAAATCCTGCAACATTATCTGCTACCCGTTCTGAAAGTAAATCACAATTACAAAATTTTATGACAATCACTATTCACTGGGTTCTACTGCAGTGTAGTATCTTTTAAAAGGGGTAGCAGTTTCCTTTTAAATAATATTTCTGTTCAAATGGATCTGTGCTGACTTTAAAATCTTATCTCTTCCAGAGCTGCAGGGAAAAAGTCAGGACATTCTATATCATTAGAATCTGCACTCTCATCTTCTCACAGAGACTCAGAACATTCTGCTTCTTGAATAGACCAAGATTTCAAAATGTTAAAGTCATGAGTTGTTGTTGTTTAATACAAAATTATTTTAGGTCATTTTAGATGTTTAGGAGACCCTTGAAGCTATGAAAACTTAGGCTTATGGCAAGTAAAACAAATAATAAAGGCAAAAATAAAAAAAAAAGGAGAATTCAATCAAAAAGTGTCTATGCATAAAACCTCTGAAAGGTATTCGTTCTGCATGCACAGAAAACAAGTGCAAAGTTATAAAGCTTTTATTGACACTTTTTTTTGGAAGATTTGCATAGCTTGTAGCTTATCCACCCCAAAACTTCTGTTTGTAAGATTTTGCTATATGCAGTGCTATCTTGTATTCTCTAGCCATGAATCATAAAAGACATTGAGATAGAAGTGACAAATTGCTAAGTCACATAGAAACTATATTCCTCATTTCTCTTCACTCACCTCATTTTCACTCTGCTAGTTTGCCTATCTCAGGTTAAACTTCAAACATTTCACATCTCTGAAAAGTTTCAAACAGCTCCCACTTCTGTCTCTTAGAGCAGGATGTTGTAAAAAACAACATTCCTCTTGAACAAATGTGGAATTTCTCTACTTATACTTAGCTCCAAACTTGAGCTTTCCCAAAGTCCAGGGTAGTCAGTACTTGTTCCAGCAACATTTCCTTTTTAACACTAATTTAAAAGCAGTTGAACTGAGGATATTTGTACAGCTTCAGATTTGTCATAGATGATATCTGAAAGTTACCCATTTTTATACTCACTCACTCTTTTTCATGTTAGTATCTATGTAAATGCAAGTTATATATGCATGGAGGTAGAAATATTAATTCAACCGTGGTTTTCAGTCATTTCTATGTATCTTACTTTGCTTTGTGGCACAGCTATTAGACTCAGTGTGAGAGAGTTATATTATGATGTTGCATTGCAAGAAACCCTCCAACTACTAATTCTGTCCTCCATTTTTCAAGTCATGAATTTTATGAAGGCATTGGATCCAGAATGACTGATTTTACAACCTAAAGGTAGAAGATCAAATTCTTTTTATGGCAGGAAAACATCTAAAATGAGATGTTTTACAGACCTCTTGTTCTGTTTGTGTTGGAAGCTGAGGTAGTTGCTGTTTGTTCAAACTGTTTTGCTTTTTAACTAGCACAGTGTACTCATTCAAACAGCAGGATTTATATACATCCCAGATCATAAATGGTTCCTTACATTTATTTCAGAGCAAGCTACCAAATTTTCAGAAAAATTACTTGTGTTCATCTTGAGAACCTTCATATAGATAAGGTGATAAAATTTCAGTTATTATTGCCATATTGAACTTCATAAATGGCACATAAGTACATAAACTTGTTCTAAGTCTTGTAGGTGATAAAAGTGAAATTCAGCTTGAAAAAACCCCAGAAGTAAATTTGCTCCTGTGTAATCTTGTTTTCTTTATGGAAAAAGATGTTACCATATTTGGAAACTCCACATAAAATTGGTGGATTTATATGGGCTTTAGATGATATATAGACCTGTAACTTTCTATGCAGAGATGAATTTCCCTCTGTGGTAAAGTAATAATGTCTCCCATGTCAGCTTGGAATGTGCCTAGCACAGCAAGGACTTGATTCTGATTAATGACTGCAATATTATTTGTTTCATTTTGTTCTTACTCCTAATCAAATTATATAAATACATTTTTCTGTTCTCTTCTGAATCACAGAAGATGATCCGCATCAAATGAAATATGTTTTCTTCTCCTAACCATTATGTCAAGTAGAATGGTAAAATCATAAGTATTGTTGGTTAACAGGTGCTTTCAGATTATTAATGTAAACAAATAATATTTGGCTTGATTTCCAAAATGTGTTGATGGATCTGTATACTCTGTCATCTAGTGAATGAAATAGAGTACTTCAGTAAAGTTTATCTGTTTTCTAGGATATACAGACATACTCTGGTGTTTGTTTTTCTAATATTCTTCCATCTTTATGATAGACAGAGTGTGATCATTTCACTTATTCTGTATCAAAGAAAAAAAATTTCCATATGTAAACTAGTAAGGCATATAAGTTAGAGCGGTTTCCATGTTTTCTCCTCTAACAACAGTGCCATTCTCGCTCTTCACAGTGAGGATATGATCTTGGCAGAGAGAATCTGGCAGGTTCGTGAAATCAATGGCAAGTCTGTAGGGGACAGGCTGTGCTGGCATAGGGTGTCCACACTGTATAACTCCATGCAATGAATGTTTGTGTTTCATCTCTCCTGATGTCAGCCTTTGTGTAAAGACAAAGAGGAAGAGGAGACTGATCTCAAGCATGTCTGAGGGAGAGGTTTCTAGGCTGCAGGATACAGAGGGGAAAAGAAAACAAGGAGGTGATCACAGCAATGGTCTGGGAACCTTCAGCTCAAATAGAGGGGAAAAGAAATAGCAGAAAGGAACAATGATCAGGCAGCCAGACCACAGAGGTGGCAGAAGACCACAGAGAAATAAACAGTTTGCTGCAGCCCAAAATGTCTAGTTCAAACCAAGACCATATGCAAGGACATTCTTTCAAGGAAGAACTGTTTATAAACTTTTTATTGCTATGCAGACATAGTCATTCTAAATTTTCTCTCCTTTAAAGTTTATACTCCAATGAAACCTGCCTTTTCCAGTTTAAGAGCCAATATTACATCTCCTCTAGAGGAGCTCACATAAGGGGCAATTTCTAGGCATATCCAATTCAAAGATTTGCCCAAGTCAATGTTCCATCACATTCAACTAGCTTTGAATGTTCATACATATTATTATATCAGAAGCTGTACAGATTTGTTAGTGTATTACACCACTGAAGTTAATGAGAGGAACACAGTATACAGTCACGGAGAGAGTTCAGCAAAGCCAAGACTGTTCTCCTCTGGAATCCAGACTAACTCTGATGTGGTTGGTTTGGATGTCTCTGTGTAGTTCTTCACTATCCTATACAGTTAATAGGTTTACTAAATGGAAAAATTGTGCAGGTTATACAGTCAGAAAGGCCATATAGCAAATCAAAGCAGACTGTGAAGTATAACATGAGAAATTATGTCTTCACTGGTAGTATTAAAATATGTATAAGTAGTTTTCCTCTGTTGCCTTAAAGTCATGTAGAGGTTCCCCATCCAGACTTATTCAGGGTTAAATACCTGAATAAGTTCTCAAATTAATTTGAAAAGAAAAGGACACCAGTCATTAAACAAAATGATTGGATTTAATATAAAGGTGAACCCCATGTAGCTGTGTAAGAACTTTATCCCGTTCCTTGTATCTGTATCCTCTGTGTGAATGAAGACATCTATCATCTCCTTCAGTCTGGAGCACAGCAACGCATTCACCATCCTAATTCTAGCCCGAGAGAATTGAAACTCAAGGGCAAACAGAGCCCTATTGGAAACATCTGAATAAGTTCCTAATGGATGGTTGTTATCAAAGCACTCCCATTTTGCTATCCTCAGACAATTTTATGTTTTGTAGATGGATGACAGCCTTTTTTTT
>VYZW01014847.1:37867-50253 GCA_013401315.1 Balaeniceps rex | reverse complement strand
AACATTCTCTCAGCTGCAGTCCTACTAAATAGAGTATTAGTACCCACTGCTAATATTCTTTCCTTTCAAGAAATAAAATGTATAAGCAATATTACTGAACTTTTTCTAAATACTAGTAGGTCACCTGAGGCCAGCTCTTAGTTGCTGAGCCTAGAGGAGATAAGGTTCAGCACAAGAAGGGTTCTTAGATTTTGGTAGATTGGAACAGGCTGAGGTCAAGTTTATCATGTCCTACAGATCTTTTGTTTTTCATCAGGTACTCAGATACGGACTGAGGGAGAGATTAACCTCTCCTTAATTTAACTGTCTAAAAATAAGGTGCTGAGCCTGAACAAGTCAGTTGCCTTGGTTTCTTCTAACCATTGGAGAGGAAGGTTTGGGAATTTCAGTCTAGTTTTACAATGAAGTTAATTTTAACATGAATCCCAATTATTTTAAAGCTGAATGTAAAAATAGTTTGTAGGTCCAGCTGCAAAAGAACTCTTTTTTTAATGTTTAAGTTTCACTGACACTTCAGTGATCATAGCATACAGATATAGATCCGTATAGTTAAAGGTATCTGGAAATGAGTGGAAAGACTTTGGCTTCTGCTGCTACAAAATACCCTCAGAAAACCAACAGACAGTTCTGCAATGCTCAGACCAAAAAGAAATTCAATAAATCCGCATAAAATCATACTATGATACATATGATATGTACGAATTAGTTTATGAGTGACAGGAATAGAGTGCATGTTTCTATGAAAACACTGGCCTCAATAAAAAATCTTATTTATATTAATTACAGAATAGTTCTTCCAAGTCAGACTATAGTGAGGCCACTGCATAACAGCAGCCATTACACAGAGCACTGCTTTCTGCCAGTCCTTGGCAGGCTGGCAGGCAGGCCAAAGACTTCATGGACACGAACAACAAATATATGTCCCTGGATGCTGGTCCTGCCTAAGCAAGCTCAAAGCAACATTAGCAGGAGCTTAAAAAAAATCTTCCAGGACATTAGTCCAATACTTATTAGAAACTGCAAATTAATTTAAAAATTAGGCTTATTTACAAAAGTCTACACTTTGTGAAAGAAACCCAATTGGGTGCTACAGCCGGGCTGTAGATTCATACCCACAGGGCATGTGAATCCATTTCCATGGCATTAGTTGCTGAGGAACTGCTAATATTTCATTCAGATGTTAAGAGCAAATGCGTCAATCCTGTCTGTCATTGGTAGGAAATGAGTAGAGATAAGTTTTTCTTTTAGGGTGTTTTTTTTCCTTAGCAACTGGACTCCTTTCAGCTTTCCTGTTGCACTGCAGCCCTAAATATTATTGCTAAATATTTTTGCTTAAAAATAAACAGGATGCTCAATGCAATTCATTACTGGGAGTACAGCAAAACTAAATTTTTGCAGTAGTTCATCCAGCTAAAGATCACCTTCTACTCTGATAATATACAATCAGACCAAACAGAGGAGAAATGACTGCAGCACTCTGAACTCTGTAGAAAGAAGACACAATTCAAAGGAGCAAGGACATACAGTTATTTCTTCAAACTGAATGGCTAGACAAAATCTATGGTCCTGTGAGCTCTTTTGGTTAGGAGGAAAAGATAATGATGAAGCCAGGTTACTTTGATACAATCTTATTCTTACTTACATGGGACATGGGAAACACTGCTTCACACCGCACTTGAGGAAATCAAACACTATAAAATGGTCAACATCAACCTCAAAATTCTTTCACATGAGTTCTCTCTCAGCTCTTTCAAAAGCCTTTTCTTGGCTCTTTTTCCTGTCTTTTTTCCCCCTTCTCTGTTTCTGTTGCTGTGATTTGTCTCACTTGTTTTCTCTTTCATGTATTTAGCTATACTAAAATAATAGTCTACCCCAAAAAGGGCATCACTTCCGATTTTTTTATTAGCCAGATGCTTTATGAAAGGAGCCTCGCTTGATACTGCAAGGCTCTAGTCAGGTCACCTTGCAAAAGTAATTATACTGCATTATCAACATTACACTGATATGCATATAAACAGCATATATATTCATATAAACTTTATATACTATATAAAATTTAACTCAGTGATCAGTATTTGTAAATACTTTGAGCTGTCATAAAAGAGCAGACTCATGTGATTTTCATCTGATGCTCATATGAAGTAGGCCAATCATAGTCTATATAGTTAGGACATCAACACAAAATTTAAGTAAGTATTCATTCTTAACACATACGTAATCACTGCTAGAATTAAGATCTCATGATTTCCAACAAAACCAGCACTTGGAATAATAATAAGTTGTTGGTAAAGAATGCAAAATTGGGTGCAAATAGATAGAAATGCCACCAGCGTAATAGCATAGCATCGGTATACAGACAAATGTAATGACCTTAGTGTTGATACATTCATACTAAAGAAAAGTAAAAAATATCTGAAATCAGAAGGATATGTTTCAGTGACTATTATTACAGCAGTGCGTGCACAAGCATTACTACTGTCTGCAAAACAGATTCAGCAATGCTCATTAAGGTGTAGTCTTGATTTTATTTGATTTGATTGATCTGGTGCTCATCCTCTTAGGCATGTGTTCATTTCCATACTACCCAGCAGGCAAGAGCAGTACAATCCAGAGAGATTCGACAGCGTAATATTAATTTAATGCTTATATGGAGCATGTTCTGTATTCAAAGAACTGTACAAATATTAACCAAGTAATACAAACTAATGTTATTCCTTTACTATCTCATGATATTAATGAAGCATATTACTTATTCTCCATCTACTCTTTCATGTTTTTAGCTCTTTGCATTTGAGCATTTTATGGTAAACCCTAGAGATCAATTTGTACAGCTAAGAAAGATGCATACATGCATAATAGAGTTTACAAACTCCTCCTTAAACAGTGTCTGCTGCAGAATGTAGACAAGAGGTCTTAAAATGAGGCATGCCATAAAGATTCAATTTTTGTAATGTTGTGAGGTAAGTATTGATGGACCCAAAAGAATTTCAGGTAAAATTAGAGCTGGTCAGAATTTTCCTGGGACTAATTTATTGTCAGAGAATGGCAATCTCTCAAAAGTCTTCAAAGGTCCAGCACAGCTTTTCTGTGGAGGGAAAGCCCTGGGACAAGGCTCAAGGGCATCCACCTCTGAGTAGCTCAGTAGGTTTATGGGTCCAGTGTTGCAAATTCCCTCTGGGCCCATGGTTGGACCCGGAAAGATGCCTTTCCAACTTTCTCAGCATGGACCTGGAAAATTCTGAATTCTTGACACTCTGAGCATTTTATACTTCTATTTTAGCCTCCAAGTGTGCCCATGAGACACTGTCCCTGATTGCTCACACTTCCTGCATGCTAACTCACGATCTGGCTTCTGAGTCCAGAGTAAGCCAGCTACATCTGCTGATGGGGAAATCTAGAGATAAAAGAAGTGGAAGAGAGTCACTTGTGCCCAAGTGCTACCCCATAGTCAGAGCCAGCTGGTGTGGGGAGTTGAAACTGAGTTGGGTTTCAGCACAGTTACTAATAGCACCAGTGAAAATTTTTGGCATCTGGACTTTAGTCTCAACTGCAATGACCAAAATTTTTCCATCAGAAATTTTTCTTGGAAATCCTGGAGAAAAGATATTGAACCAAGAATTTTGGAACTTGGGCTCTTAGGTGGAATTCCAGGTCTAAAAGAAATGTTTTGTGTTACAATTTTGAAAAAAAAGGGGTTTGGATTTTGTTTTTTTTAAGTTTGTCTGGAGATTTGAGATTTCTGTTTTTTCATACTGAAGCACATTATTTGTGTCCAAAATTTCAGGTTACTGAAAGAGAAGAACTCTGGTGTCCAAGAAGATTTAAGTAAAATCTAGTAAGCTTCGTGGCAAAGATTTTCCTTCCCTTGATTCATCCTTTAGCCAATTTTTGAGGACAGTGATGGGGGAATAAAGAGTTTTTTTGAGGTGATGTTATAGGTCAGGTTGTTAAATCATTGTGTTGAACAGTTGTGGAAAAGTAATAATGACTAGTTCATTGACTATGTGTTTTGAAGACAGAAATATGATATGAATCCTATGCTTTATCTTTTATGTAAGGTTTCCAGTAGTTTGGCTGTTGGGTGTAGTGTCCTGGACACTTTCCAGTTTGCCTAAATAATTACATTCTGCTTACTTACATTTTTTTCTACAATTTCAACAGCGTATGTTATTTATCATTTCCTGTTGTGCAGTGCTACAGTGGCATACCAATTCTTTCACTTTGATTCAAAGTTTAAGTCATCCCTAGATATGTTTGAGTGTTTGAGAGCAGAAGAAGGAAGAATTATGATTCTCTTTTGGAATTGCTTACAAACTAAGTTCAGATGACGAGTATTAAAAGAAGTAGGGACATGTAGGAAGATGGGCATTGATTGTAGTATGCTTAAATGATTACTCTACTAAGAGCAGGGTAGATTGTGTTGAACAGTTTCATAGTTTATTTTGCAAATAAAGCAAACAAATAAATGAAGATGTTTGCATATTCATCTCTTACACATCCTACCAGATGTAGGAAACATGTGGAAGTGTGTGGACAATAAAGGTTTTACCTGACAGGCTAGCTCAAGCGTAATAATAGACAAAAGGAAAATTCACAGGCAATCTTGACCAAAATAGTATTGCAATGCTACTGAAATGGGCAGATATGAACGACTAGGGATGATGGATAAATACATACAAGTTTGTATGAGAAAAGACAAAAATACACTTATTTGTTATGTCAAGACTGGAGAGTATTCTATGCCAATATTTCCCATACAATGCAATGACTGTGTATTGAAATGCTGTACATTTTTCAAACTACTTACCCAAGAATACAATTTGGATTTAGGAATAGTTAACATTATGGTGTAATAAGAATGAATCAATGTTGATGGAACAGGGAAAGTCAACTACGTAACTGGTGGAGCTAACCTACGTCCACACTGAGAACAGCAAGGATTTGAGGTGAACAGTCAGCAATACAATTCTGGAGAGGAGGAGGCTCTGCAATTGATTTTAACTAGTTAGAGGGGAAAAAAGCTGTATGTTTTTGCGTTCTAGGAAGCTAAGGCTTTGGGCACTGTTATTTTACCATTGTGAATCTTTCACAGTTACTGCTTTGCCACTTCCTGCTCTAATTATCGTAGCAAGAAAGCTCTCCCATCAAGGTTTCCCATCAACTCACAAGTTTCTTCTAGAGGAGGCTATGGCTTCCTGCTTAGTAGCAGCAGTATAGGGCACATGGTCCTCATGCCCAAAGGTTTACATAGGTTATCAGATCATTTCCCAATGCAAGTGGAGGAATCAACTCTGCTGTGTAAAGCCTTTAATGCTTTGGACCTGCTCTAGGTTATCAGTCAAGACCATCTGGAACAAGAGTGAGAATCTCCCCACGAAATTTGTACCTCATTTGAGGCAAGCACTGTTATCTTGAGTCTTTCTGTCCTCAGTTTAGTCTAACAGAAATCCACATTCAATGACACTGAGAACATACTACAAAACTTTCCTCTTCATACTTGCTTTCCCCTAAACAGTGAGCTCAACAGGCTCCTATGGAAGACCATTCTCTTTACAGCCTCTCTTGGAGAAAGGGCATACTATGTAAGCGACACACAGACAAATATTTAAACATATTCCTCTGATATGATTACTTTTAGGGTGGTTCTTAACTAAACTAATAGAAACTCGCTATGATAAACACACATGCGAAAAACTAATAGCTGCACAAGTTAATTCTGGAAAGCAGAAGCCTGCAGTCATGCAGACCCTGACTTTATCCCTGTAAGTGTTTTAGTGAGTCTGTCCCTTTGAGGGTTTTACTTTACTTTCTTTTTAAACTGTTGAAATAACACCTTTACTTGGGGGCTTGGAGCTTAATTAGGCAGATATTAGAAAGGGCTTTTTAAAGGTTAATATAACTGCCAAGTTTATTACCTGTCATTTCAGTTTCATTATCAGCTCCAGTTTGCTAGTAAGCTTCTTGCACAAGCCTCACAACATATTGCTATTAGTGCCACATCTTCACTGTCACCTTAAGGGACCTACATGTTTGTCCAGTATTTTACACCACAAACTATGGCAAGGAGTCATTATTTCTTGTGTTTGTATAATGCTGAGCAAAACACTACCCAGTTGGCTTCTCTGGAAAATGCTCTATAAATATTAAACACCAATATTATCGTCATTGTGGTTATTATTATGCTTGTTATTATTATTGCTATTATTATTATTATGTAATGAAGTACTTAACATCTGTATGCCATTACATATATGTCTTGAATTTATGTTGTGTAGTATCTTGAGCCTACATTATACAGATCCTGAGTATTATACTTACATTGTGTTTAAAGCTGCATTTAAAGTATACCTCCACTTTATCAGAACAAATCATCATGCATTGTCAAAAAAAAAAAGCCTGTATACCACATTGATGCATCTGTATGTCTGCATTAGTTCTCTGGCTGCTGTTTAATTTCTGGGGATGTATTTGCATGTTTTCATCAGGCCAGTTGATCCCGTCAGGAAGCAGCAAGAGTGGGATGCTCTGCTAAGGGAAGGGAGCTGGGAGCTGAGGGTGACACCAGGCTGGCAGGGCAGTGCCCTCACTGGCATGGGCACAGTCCTACTGTATTCAAACCAGGATAGCAGAGCAGGTCCAGTGAGGGTAATCAGGGTCAGTCGAGACCCACGCATCCCCAGACAAATCTGCGGTGGCCAGGCAGATTGAGGAGAAGGCAGCAAGAGAAGCCAGTGGGGTCAGGTTGGGGCCAGGAGGGCCAGGACCGGGCACAGGTGCACCTGCAGGTGGCTCAGGTGAGGAGCGGGGGCAGGGGCTGAGCTGGGACAGGCTCTTGAGCCAAAGGGCTGAGGGTGCCTGGGTGAGCCCCAGGGGAGGGTGCTGTTCCCAGGTGTAGTGTATCCACCTAATTTTATGGCTTCTCCTTTCACTTCCTGACCACCCTGGTATTCATCATTATCCCCTCCAGCTTCGCAGCTCTGATCTCACTGTATTTGGCTATGTCAGCTGCTTTTAACCGTGCTCCTGTTTCTTCTTTAATCACCCCCCAAACCCATAACAACACTCTAAACTCTCCATATGGAATTTGATTTCTATCTTGCTCTTCCCTTGTTCTTGCCCTCTTCCTGCCTGACTAAGTCGTCAGAAGGATCAGAGGAGAAATACTAGTTTTTACAGTGTTTGGCATACCTTGACATGTATTTGGGAAACTCAGTTCTGAGCTAGGTGATAAAGTTCTTCCTGGTCTGATCCCAGTTATGCTATCAGCTGCCTTAGGAAACCTTACTTCACAAGGTAAAGTGGAAAGGAGAAAATTATGCAAAGGAAGGGAACAGCTGGTGAACTCCTACACATGTGAAAGAGCCCAGATGCACAAAGTTTTGGAGCTGTAATTATAGAAGCTTGGCAGCTTTAGGTGCTTGCAAGGTTTAATGTGAATGAGGAGTGGGTGAACCATGTTGTCCTCAGAAACTTGTGTTCATTGTTCATACCACCTTTATAAATACTAAAGATGGATGAATATGAGTGTAAATATTTTCATTGAAAAGAAGAACATGCATATATAGGTCAGTAGGCAGATGGTGGTTCTGAACTCTTGGCTTTAGCGATAAATTCTCAGTCTGCCTTTTGATTGAAATAAGTAATTACGGGAAGCAAGGGGGACCAGGAAGTCACAACTGCTATTTCTGTTACATTTGATGTAACAGAATAATCATGTTACATTTGGCCACCTCTCATAAGTATTGCAACATCTTGGAATTACGTACAATTTATACTGTGGTCTCTTGTATACTTTCTAAGTTCTTGGGGACTTGGACCTTCATAACCTGACTTTTTAATGTTATCACATGAGATGCTGAGAAATATATATTTTTAGTGTTTTAGGTGTAAGGCTGAATAGGGATTTGTAGTGTAATATTGTGTCCTGGACCTGTGCTAGTATATTTGAGCTATGTTAAGATGGTGGGAAACAGATGAATGACTAGAGGATGAATGAATGAATTCTGCTTATTAGACCTCATCTGGACTGGACTCAGTGACTTCACAAATGTGCAGTTAAGTTAAATTACATACTACTCCTAATTTAAACTGTTTCTTGTGCAGTGTGTATGTAAAGGTTAAAAGTTTCTGCTTTAACAAACCTACAAAACACCTTCCTGGTATGAACATCTCTCAGATCTTAAAGACTCTTTCCACAGCTCTTTGATAATTCTTTACTTGAAGGATGTAGCATTTTTTAGTTCAACTGATTTTTTTTAATCTTATGTTTCAACTTGGTATTACTTATTTTTTACTATTTATTGTACAGGAAGTAGCCTTGATGAGAATTCCAGAAACTTCAAGTTCTTAAATAGATTTATTGATTTTCAAGTTTTAACTCTCTAGAAACTATGGCTCTTTGATAGCATATACAGGATTAATACATTAGATGCCAAAAAGAGTAATTTAAAAGGTAACAATAGAAACAGCTGTAATTTTCCAGATACTCTATGAAAATATCAGATGACTTTTGGATCCTATGCTAGAAGTTTCTTCTACTAATTAAATCTAAATGTACAACCACGAAGGAAATGAAAAAGCCTTCTGCAATGAACTTAAGTTTCAGAAGACTTTAAAACATTTAAAAATAAAATTAAAATAAAAAGCATGATATTGCTTAGAAACCAGTCGCCACAACTGCTTTAATATTTTTATTTATATGTGAACATTAGATTTTCTTCCAAGGAATCTAAAAATTTCTGTATGGTAATGTCATATATATAATCCTTTTTAAAGTAAGAATATTTAAAATGTAGACATTTGACATATACCCAGGACTTACTCCCTGTTTAAGTGCCCTTCTGAAGCTGGATCTTAACATGCCCCTTTGATTTCTTGCAGCCTTGGCATTTCTTCTGCATCTGTTGATATCATCAGCCTATAACACTTAGAAGAAGGAAGCTCCATTTCCAAGTCCAGGGAATAGTGATTATGAATTCAACATGCCAGCAGAGAAATTCAAAGAAAGGTCAAGTATCCTGTATCCTATTAGTGTGTGGGATTGCTATAAGTCATCCAGGTTTTTTTTAAGTCATCTCAGTTCAACTTCAGGAGAACTTTCAGACACATCTGGTTTTAGGTTTAAATTTAAAAAAAGACAACTTCCAAAAAACAATGTTTTTATAAATCACAGACAGTAACATCCAGCTTTGAGGGAAACCAGGATAACAAAATTCTGTCCATACTGAAATGAGCTGCAAATCTCCAGTTATCTTGGGGAGTGAAAGTTTTACCAGATTAATCCAGTATCAAAAGCTGGGTTGGAACTGGAGGAAGGAACATTGCAACCTGGCGATTACTGAGAAAGTATTCTTTCAAACCCATTGAAATCAGTGGCAAAAAGAATTGACTATAGTGGAACCAAGGCATCATCTTTGCTCTCTATAATAGCCTTTGTTTTAAAGAAAGAAGTTATATTGAGGCATGGGAGGAACAGAAAATTGGAAATTATCTATATAGTCACCATGTCAAGTTCCCAAAGAGTTGAATGGTATCACATTCATTTCTGACATGGGCTAGCCTGTTTCTTTGTATAGCCAGTCCTCTAACATATTAGTATAAATAACCAAAGAATTGGCCTTAATGTTTAGATTCAGAATGCAAAACTGTATAAATAATTAGAAATTTAGGCTAATCAATGTACTTTTTTTTCTGAATAAGTTGTGTACTCTACAGACTTGCTGAAAAGTTGGACTATATTGTTTAAAAATATATTGTCTGTAGGTTTCTTAGGATGAAACGCAACAACGTTCTGTTTCTGTTTAAAGCAACAATAACATTCTTGGCATAACTGAAAACGATCGCATTAGGTCTAGGTCTCTCTCAGTGGATCACTGCTGAAAAAGACATTTTCTAGACAGGTCTTAATGCTGAAGGAGGCGGTTCACAATTTGTTTCAAAGGCAATATTCCTTTCTATGATTTTTAGTTACTTCTGTCATTGGAATTTTGAAGATGAATATAAAATAAAGTGAAGACTGAGTAAAATTGATTGCAGGTCTTGTTCCTACTGTGTGCTCTGCATTTTACTTTACTGCCAATAACCTTGAGATTCTAATAAACTAATTATCCATTGGGCCCTAGACATGATCTGATTGAAGCAAAAATACAGGGCAGGAGAAGAAAGGAGGACAATAAAGGCAAGGAACAGGTGACATCTCGTGACATGCAGATTCATGACTGATCTTCTAATTGTGCTTTGGCAGATAGATAAAGATGAAAAATGGCATTATCCCAACACAAATGCACACACAACAAGGAATAACTCCAGAAATTGAACATGGAAAGGGTAAAGCACTTCAGAAGGTCTCTGGTAAAGCACTTCAGAAGGTCTCCAAAGTCCATTCAAATCAGTAAAAGTGTCCTGATTGAATTTAACAGGGTTTGGTTCAGGTTTTGATTGAAATGCCCACTCCAAATGGACATTGTATACTTAGCTGGAAAAAAACATTATTGATAGGCCTTGCTTGATATCTATTCTCTATATTCTTCCAGTGTTTGATAAATAATAGAGAACATTTTAACCTTGAACGGGGCCAGGAAAACTTCAGAGAGATAAAGCTCCATCAGTGAACAGTGTCTATTAGGTAGTCTGTACTATGGCAATGACTGATTCCCAGGTGAATCACCTTGAAATGTACTTTTCAAATTTATTTGCCTGATAGAAATCTTGGTGACCTCAGAAAGACAATGTTTTTTCTCGTATATATTTACATATTTTCATTTACATCCTCTGTACTTACAGCTCAACCTACCACTTCTCTTGGAGCATTGTTTTAACATTTTTACCTGTATGTAGGGGTTATGAAATATTAATAGCATAAGCCAACATTTATATTAAAGAAAGTTTTTTGTGTGTGGTTATAGATATGATTTGACATTATAGCCCTAGGAAAAAAAGAAATTGATGTAACTTTCATAAGGACATCAGGTTATAACACTACTCCCAACTTAGCCTTATGTAGACCATAATGCAGAAGCCTTACTTCGGCAAATGCTGAAATAGACAAAATAATGTTCTTTATTTAAAATTTTGCTTAAACCCTTCCTCTACACACTGATAGAGCTGTTTTATCTATGAAGTAAAATAGGACTATTGTAAAATATGTCATGCCTTCAAAGCAAGTTACTGGTAATAATTCCTATGCTAACTGAATGTTTTCTGTTTTTCCATCAACATAGACAATAAACCAAGGAAAGAACTACACAAGCAACCCAGCAAGAATATAATAAACTCACTCTTTAACAATGGCAACTTGAATGACTAAGCAGGGTTTTCCAGATAATTCATATTTAATGCAAAACCAGTGAATTTTATATATTTGTCATGTATAAAAGATACCCTTAAATCAACTTTTGTTCAATTAGATTGCTTTTCATAGAGAGAGAATGAGATTTGAGAATCACAGCCAAATTGTCCCAGAGGCATATGAACTCAAGTCATGCTCCACTTGAATATATTATTCCTATGCAAATTTTTCTATTTGAGTCTGTTTTCCCATAAGAAATGAATTTTTAGTATATAATGGAAAGCACCATCTCAAATGTACACAGGTAGGATTTAATCATCTAACTGCCACATGAATAACATGTCCAAATTTCAGATCTTGAAAAGCCTCTTTCAGTTGCATCCAAGTCCTTGAGGAGACACCTATGTTTTTGACATTACCCCCTTCAGACAGCTACAGTTCAGCTCCCGGCCTCTCAAGAAAGACAATATTTACTGCTTTTACTGCACCAAGCAGGCCAGCATTTCTTTGTGATTCAGTGTCTGTGCTCCACACACCTTGCCTGCAAGTTGGATTTGCTAAACCAATATTTATTAACTTGTGGAGTCTGCAGACCACTCAGTCATGACATGCAGGAGGGTGCTCTGGTGAATGGCTGTAATGCCTTCCCCACAAAACGAATACTTAGGCATAGTTCTACCTGTGTAAACAAAACAAATAAAGCTGTCTGAGTGTGAAAATAAAGGTAACGTGACTCTCCAAAGTTTAGCATTATTTTATTTTTTTTTAATGAAAGCCTTTGTAGAAACAGTGTCTGAAGTAGTCTTGGGGGGAAGGGTCAAAAAAGGTTATGAATCTGTATTTTAATATTTAAATATTTAAATTATTTAGTTTAAAGGATATTAAAAAGCATTTTAAAAATTGAAAAATTTAGTGAGTTAACATTTCCTTGTTATTCCAGAGCACAGTGTTAACAGCGGTGTCCTGGTTTTGGTTGGGATAAATTTTCTTCCTAGTAGCTGGCATAGTGCTGTGTTTTGGATTTAGGATGAGAATAATGCTGATAACACACTCATGTTTTAGTTGTTGCTAAGTAGTGCTTACCCTAGTCAAGGACTTT
>VYZW01014847.1:1007-15890 GCA_013401315.1 Balaeniceps rex | reverse complement strand
TGGCAAAGGATGTGGCCAGACCTGCAGCGGGAAGATGAGCCACCCAAACCGCAAGTGACCTGCAGTTCAGCTGAGAAGAAATTCTGTGTGAACTCAGAGGGGATGTTGCAATTCAGTTTAAGAAAAAGAAATGGTTTTGTTTGAGTCTAAACATCCTCCAAAGCTGTATTTTAGTTTTTCAATAGAGAATAATTTGGGCAAAATCATGAATTGCCTGAGATAATTCTCAGCTCTGTGGAAAGTGTACAGTCTCTTTAGGCAATATTGGATAGAAAATTCCCATACTGCTTTTAGCTGATATAAAACAAACAAAAAAGAAAAGGATTGATTAATCAGATTAATCAAGATTTTTCTTTTGCAATTTGCCATTTTTCAGTTGGCCCACAGAGTACTCTCAGCATCTTCCCTTACCTGTTCACAGATATACACTAGAGGCACTACGCTTTATATTTTTGTGAATATGTTTTCAAGGCTGGTATTTTAGTTTCATTTATTTTTATAGTAAATGGAGTAACACTTAAGAGAAACTTACTCTACACTGCAGGTGCTATATAAGAATTTTGAACAAAAAACCCAATGGGTTTACAGCTGTAAGGAAGATACTGATCACAGGGTGTTACGTGAAAGGCATCTGTCATTGAAATGCTGAAACAAGATGTTTTAAGAAGTTTCAGCATGTGTCTCTGTGTACATGTGGGAGGAGAGGACACTGTATAACAGCAAGTGTGTAGGTAATTAATGGATGATGGTAACACAAGAGAAAAAAAATCACAAATAGTTACTTAGTACCCTCAGGCTTACATAGAAAAATGATAGAAGCAGACTGCATGGGGTAAACAAAAGAAAGATTAGTGTGCATGAAGGAATAATTGAAAGATGCATTCATGTGAGTGTACTGTTTTTAATTATTCATTGACAGAAAACCTGTAGATAAAACACCCACTAATCTTTAGTCTGACAAACTCTCAGGCCCATAAGACCTATTGAAGATGTAAAGAGGATTAATAAAGAGGTAGACGGACTCAAGAAAGATGTGTAAGTTGTCCTCAGTGTTCGTTAACAGTATACATTGTGCAGAGATTTAATAAATTAGACTAAATAATTCAGTTTTATTTAGCTGGTACTGCTGCATATTTTAGAGTCATACAGAATAGTAATAACAGACATTCCAAACTTTAAAAAGGCTTCAGGAATAATTCCTCTACCCTTGTTACCTTCAGTGGTTATCTTTCTGTTGAAGAAATGGGACAGATGTTTAGTCTGAAATCATTCTTAAGAAGGATCCCACATCACAAATCTTCTAGTTTTTAATAAAAGTTACGATCTCAGTGATTGACATCATGATAAAAATGACCTTGTCAAATGAACATCCAAATCTCTTAAAGAATAATAATGAAGTAAATGAGCAAGCAAATATGAAAGTAAAAAAGAAAGAAAGAAAAATAAATTGGATTTTCTGAAGAGTTTTGTATATTTGTTGAGAAATATTGTCCTTTCTTTTTTTGCTCCCAGCTCAGATGTTTTTCACAGTTCACATGACAAAGGACTTCTAAGTTATCCCTACTTAATATTTCGTTCAATCTGAAGCTGAAGCGTAGAGATATCTATAGCTCTGAATGTTACAAGTAGGATATTTACTAGATGTGAAACAAATCCATCAAGAAAATTGAAAAGAAATGTGGCCTATTTTGATCAAGTGATGGACAAGGCCCATCCTGACCTGTATACCCTGTCGCTCCATGATTCCCCCAGCTGTTTCTATGTTAGTCTGTTCAGTATCAAAATTTAAACAAAGTCCTGTGGTTTTGCAAAATGTTACGGAGAAGCTTTAGCTCCAAGGGCCAGTACATCTCCCACCAAATCGTGACCAGTCCAGCTTAGCAGCCTTTCTGGCTGTTAGTGCTGCCAGAGGAGCAAAAAAAAACCAGAATGAGGATCTAGCTGGGTGTCTAATCCTGTGGGGACATGGATAAATCTCTCCACCTCCTTTCAAGTCTTCTGAAGCTAGCAATCATTAGCATACCGATAATTAGAGAAATGATACCATCTCAGGCTTTAAAAACTCCTTTGACTTTTGTCTGTCATGCAGCACTTCAGGTGTATCACATATATTCACTGGAGCTAGCAAAAGGTATCTTGACTTATATTTGTCACTCTGCAGAGTTTAGATTAGCAAAACAGATGCGCAGAGCCTGGGACAAATCTGGTTGTGCTGAATTTTACCACCAGCAGAAAGAAATCTGCATCTTGCTATGATTAAACTCAGTAGGAAGAGTCACAATAAATTGTGTTAAATCAAGCATGACCTTACAAAGTCTTAATGCAGATCAAACAAATTTAGAAATGATTTTTCATGGTTAGGCATACAAAATACAGAATGGACAGAAATACAGGAAAAAAGACAGAAGGAACATTACAATGACCCATATATGGTGTCAACGTTTGTATTTCTCACCAGATTTATTAAAGAAGAAGTATATGAAAGTGGTTCTGTTTGTTTATATAAACAATTCTAGGGACCTTCCCCTGCTGAGTCAATGACACTGGAAATACTTAAATCTGCATTCTTTTACAGCTTGGAGATGTGCTTAACTTCTCAGTTAAGTGATAAAGCTAGAAAGGAAAAGATAGAGAAGGTGTGAAAGGGAACAAATACTACATTTTTCTCTGACACTGTTTGTTAAAGTTGCAATATTCCTGTTGTCTGCTGTGTGCTCCTGACAGATTGCTGCTGTAGGTGTGGAAGATAAAGAATGTGCATCCTGGCACATTTTACCTGTGATGTAGATACCCAGGTATCCAGTGCAGGAGAGGAAGAAAATAGCTGGGCAAGCCCAGAAGTCATTTTTCAAACCCCTGAAACTTTATTGGAAGAAAAAATGTTAGTTTCTGAATCTAAATGAGTACAAATGCCAAGGTAAGGCAAGAACAGAAATTTTAAAAAATTATCTTAAAATTTATTAGAATGGTAAAGATTTCATATGTCTTGGGCAGGTATAACACTAATGGCTGTCAATTTAGTGACCATTCTAATGGGGAATTTAACTTGATATGTAGCAGAACAGAAAGACTAAAGGTCTGACAATCTATACAACACGGTATCAGTTGTGTCTTTTCTCTTTTGCTTCCCCTACACAATAACAGATGCAGAGGAAGAAAATTAAATCTCACAGAAAGGAAAAACCGGGCATTAGTCTGCAAAGTATCTCATGTGTTTTATTGATCTGGGGTACTAAGAGCTTGCAAACCTACGGAAGAGAATCCAGAGGATTATGTTTGGTCTGGACTTTGCAAACACTTATCGACATTTCTCATGTTGATAGTCCTGTTCACATTGCTGGCCTGTATAATTGTCATAAATTACATCTGTGCTGCTTAATGTTAACTGGACTGTCAAAAGAGACATAGCTCTTCAGATGCAGAATTGCATTTATTTGAATCTCTGGCATGTGCCAGAGATTTTTTGTGTTGGTATGAGCAATTTTTTTTTCTTGTTTACTTGCTTGGTACTTTTGATACGTAAGTGAAATTTTGTCTTGGTTTGGAAAAAGTATTCCCTGACTATTGTATTGCAGTTTTCCTTAAAAGTCTTAAGCTATATTTAAGTCCCTGGGACTTCTGTCATACCCCCTACTGAGAAAGCTTGCCTTTCTGAGTACTGGCATTAAGCAGAGAAACTGAGGGACAGCATGCTCTAGTTCAGATCACCTCTGCAAATACTTTAGAATCTTGTATCTCTGTATTTTTTAAAAATACCGTGGCATTACAGCCCTGCTGGAAATCATGAATGTAAATTACTTCATATAAAAAAAGCAATATATTATTTAGTATATTTTCAAATAGCTTACTTCAAAGCAGAGAACATTAATAAACATCAAGGAATTTAAAGCAGTGGTGGTGGGGGAATGCAGAGAAGAGTTATGCCTTCAGCTGAAATACAATTTTATTTCTCCCCAGCTAACTAGTCTGCCAATGAAATGCCAGGGCATTGCTGCCTCCCAATCAGTAGCAAATGTGCAATGCTTGACTGAATTATGATACAGGAGTACAAGGAACATAGTCCTAAAATAAAAAATACAAACAACAGGAACACCTTTGTCCTGATGCTGGGTTTCCCCAGTTGTTCAGTGGAGGTAAACTGTTGCAGCACGTGTTACTCATATTGCACCAAAATGAGAATTAATAATGAAAGGTCTTGCCTTTAGGTCCTGATTTAGCAATGCAAACCATACTGTAGCTTGAGCAAGAATTTATTTTGAAATTTGGTGGGAAATTTATTGCTGGTCTTCTTTAATGCGTGTCTTTGTAAGTGCAATATATCAGGCATCAACGGACAAGTGTTAGGCTGGCACTCTCTCTGCATTCTGTTTATATATGATTTTTTTTTCGTCCTCTGCAGCATCCCACCTCTTCATAGCTCTTCACCTTCCTTATCATTTCTCAATTCTGATTTCCAAGATTTCACTTTCCTCAGTGGCCTCACAACCAACCCCCTGACCCTTCACATCTGTGTGTTCTCCTTTCTGGTGCTAGGGCTTCACAAGCTGTCTCCCATCATAAAATGTCACTTTTAAATTGAGGTTTTTCAATCAGCTTTTCAAACAGGTCAGCTGCGACACTTGCAACCTCTGTTAGTCTGACCTTCTACCCCATCACACTCCAGCTTCATCTCCTCCTCAATGTTTTAAGTGCTTTCATAGTGTGTTTTATTATTTTCAGAAGAAACATGAAATTGCAACAGGACCCAGCAGAGTCAGACTGAGATAATGAGCCCAAAAACTGTTTCAGAGAGGCACTGGAGAGAGCTTCTAATTGACATCTGTGCAATGTGATTGCACCCTAAGAACAAACTTTTTCTCATATAAATGTAAGATACCAAAAGTCAGACCTTCTACATTTTTGCTCTTCCTTCCCAGCCACCTCCTTGTTGTCAGGTTTTATAAATTTCTTTCTTATAGTTCTCCATTTGTTGAATTAGTCTTTTTGCACTCTGTTACCAGCCTACTGCTCTGTAATTACCATTAGCATAAGTACATCCAGCCCGGCCAAAGCGACGGCGTGAACTGACACCCCTCTACAAGCAAGGCGGGGAGCAGTGCCTGTGCCAGTCTGCACCAGCAGTTCACGTTTTCCTGGGGAAGACCTTTGGTGCCTGCTGGCTGTGCACCGGCCATGACCGCTGTGGTAAGTAAAAGGGTGCTGTTCATCATTGTGACAGGTCCATTCCCTCTGCCAGCAGCATCACCTGGCTGGGGAAAGGAAACCATGGGGTTGTCAGGAGCTGAGGCATTGCAGGTATCCAGATCCAGCAGAACTGGTAAATGTATTACATTGGCTAGAAATTTATAAAAGCTCCTTCATAAGGAGAATACAATAGAGCGATGTCACTCAGCCAGCCCACAGCCTGCAGCTGTCCTCAGATCCCATCTTAAAACCCAATTAAGCTACCAAAAGAAAGGAGGTGGTTATGCTATTTTTGCATGAAAAGTAAATGGGAAAATGTTCTAAGGGAAAATATGTCCTATCCATGCCTGTGCTGAGCAGCTTCATTATCTTGTGAGTCGGATTGCTCCCTTCAGACTGGTCACTGCCCTGCTATTGCCTCAGCTGGGAGGGGGGTCACAGCTTCCAAAACCATGCATGAGGGAGTGCTGGGTCTGTATAGCATCTGGGGCAAAGACTGTCCCCCTACAAAGAGCTCTACATGCATCAGACGGCAAGATGAAGTCCTTACATATTGTGCTGTTACAGATATGCAAACTCCTGCAACGTTAATG
Source organism: Balaeniceps rex (assembly GCA_013401315.1). NCBI lineage: Eukaryota > Metazoa > Chordata > Aves > Pelecaniformes > Balaenicipitidae > Balaeniceps > Balaeniceps rex. The sequence continues at coordinate 10,113 of VYZW01014847.1, read as the reverse complement.
AAAAAGCTGCAGTCATAACAGTTCTGTAGGAGATTTTTCTTTGGTGCTAGCTAGTGACATTTGTGACAAAGGTCTTGAATACAATGAAACCTTCTTGGCTGTCTTTGCTTTAAAGAAGTTGCCATTCTTGGGTTACCTCTGGAAACTAAAAGTCTGGTTGGGAGACCTCTTCCTTGAATAAATAAATACCTCAGTGTCTGAATACTGACTTGTCAGGAAAGACTTGGAGAATTGCTGCTAACTTTATGTAATATATACGGTAATAATATATGAATATGTTGGAAATGCACAGGGTTTTTTTATTAATTCAGAGCTTATCAAATTTCAGAAATACAAATTCCTCTTCAAACAGGAAACTCAACTGCTCAGGATTCTCTAGGATAACAAAGATTTTTCTAAACAATAGCTGAGATATGCAACTATTCACAGATTTTTTTTTTCCTTCATCCTATTTTCACAGTGTAAAACACTGACAGAAGAAGGCTTCAATAATAAGAGGTTGCATACATTTTAGTCCAAAATACAGTAGCCTTATATGAAAGATAATTTTGTGTTGGGCAGCTTTATAATGAGTGCTCTAAATCACTGTTAGCCCTAAAATGAGATGCCCCACTTTCTCTTTGGTCTCTTGTGAACTCATTAAGACAGCAAAATTGTTTTTAGAGAACAATTCCAATGACTTGTAGAATATGTTGGCCTTCATGTATTCACTGCTCAGGAGAAAAAAACAAAAAAAAAAGCTTTAAAATGGTATTGCAAACAAGGTACAATGCAGTGCTTCCTTCTGTTTAGTCTTCCAAATGTGTAAAGTGATATTTTTATTTCCAAAGTAATTGAACCCTCATTGATAGTAGCTTTTAATATTGTGGACCTTGGTATTACAAAAAATACTTGGCCATAACTAATACCTTTATGGGGAATGTGTTGTGTTAACAGATAATTAAAAAAAAAAAGGGCAAAAAAAAAATCAAGAAAACTGAATTGCCTTGGGGATCAGAGCCAGAGGATCAGTCTAAATTTATATTTCATAGATGTTTTAGGTATAAGTCAATGTTAATACAAGTAATGAAGTATTTTGAGATATATTTTACATTTAAGCTTAATGGCATCAAAATTATGTATATAAAGAACATGAAATAAAACGTATTTCTGTACAAGATTAAAGTCTGTAGAAGGCAGCTTTACACAATATAATATTATTTTAAATTTTTTTATATAAAAATCCTGCCAACCTTTGCTGTCCAAGTAAAACCAACTGCAAACCTGGCTGCCTAAATAAACTCATGCAGATGGTAAATATTTTTACTGAGAGAAAAATGGTCAAGCAATCCATAACTTCATTTAGGAATCCTGTACTTTTAATTCAGAGAATAATGATCTCATAATCTAGCAAGATTTTCCTGTATTGAGAAATGTAATGATAAACCCAATGCAGAACCCTGCCAGATGATCTGGGTGAAATTTCAAGAAGAGAAGTGTCTGTGACTTGCCCTGAGACTACTCCCCCTGCAGAAATATGCAGAGCAGCTCCTGGGAGATCTGTTAGTCCTCAGAGCCATGTCCCCTTGACTTCCCCTCCTAAATTTGAGGTGCAATCTGGCAGAGCAGTAGCTGAATTTCTCTTTAAAGAATTCTTTTTCCAGTCTTCCCGGGAATAAAATTGCTTATTAAATTTCAGCAAATGAGAATATGCAGAAACTTTCTGAAAAAGACAGTAGGGCTCTCCTTGTAACCAGTCACTCCTAGGGCTGAAATGGCAGACAAACAAAAAAGACAGAGCAGTTTCTTTTACACTCTCCTTTTCCTTCTGTTATGTAGACTTCAGGTGGGGTTTTTTGGTTTTGTTTGGGGTTTTTTTTTGTCAGTTACGCTTGAATTCTTGTCAGAATGATCCATGCAGCATAAAAATGTTTTAGAATTGAGAGAAATCTACAGTATAACCCCAAAAGCTCAGGACCACTCTGAAGGCCTTTCTGAAGCTTTCATGGTCTCTACTCTTTTTTTTCAGCCTTAGTAGTCTGGTGGGTTTAAAGAGGACGCTAGCAAAGAAAAACCATTTCACTCTGTATGCCCCTATTTTAAATTCTCCTAACTCCTAAATGTTCAGCAAAGGCAGAATTTCAGAGCTAAGAAGAGAAAACTTCTATGAGCCAGTGGGTACTTCTTCCTAAACTTTCCACGAATTCAAACTCCTTCATGGGTACGGCTAGTGAATTACAATGAACAGAAGACATCGCTGGGAGCTCTGGCTATAGGTGAATAACCTTTATCTATTTCCAAAATATGGATTCATAAGCCAGGCTTTAGCTAAACACTGTGGGGAAAGGTCTCTCTACTTTTGCTACAGAGTCACAAAGGTGACACAAAGGCAATCTTCTGTTAACACATGGATTTGTCAAATTTCAAACACCTAGGAATTGGTTGCAACATTAGACATAAGAGCTATATAAAAACAAGCTAAAATTATGATCCGGTATTTGCCTCTGTAAATCCTGTGATATCAAAATGTAAATAGCTCTCATCAAGCCCATGGTAAAGAAAAATTGCCAGTTTCCTCTTGCAAGCTGGTGAAATCCTAGAAAAAGTTACTAATTTAATTGCTGTATGCAGTTTTCACATTGAGAATAATTCCAGGTGGTTATGCTATGCCTGAGAGAGTGTAGTTGGTTAGACAAAGTTTCAGTGATGAACTTATTCCTTGCGTTGCAGGTGTGAATAGCTTTATGCACGACTGCTCTGAAAAGCTGGATACAGAAATTGTTTCCATTGTGAAGAAATCCAAATGTTCAATTTTGTTTCTGCCGGGGCTTCAGGAATAGGTTTACTTAGCCATGTTGGACATGATCATTACCTCCCAAAGTTGACTTTAGATTGTGACCCATGAGGTTTACAAACTTCTGTAATGATTTGAGGCTTCCTAGATTTCTTTAAATACCTATGGTGAGAGAGACAGATGAACTGAAAAGAGAGTTAAAACTAGAGATTTAAAAAATAAAAAGTCTCTTTTTAGCTTTTTTTCACTTATCTGTGCTAAATGAATAAAACAGATTGCAGCTGTATGACCTAGTAATAATAAATATGTCTGTAGCAATTCCATCAGAAGAGTTGTGTTGAGAATTACACAAGAAGTAGGTTTATAATTTCTACGTCATGCTTTACTGGTTGAACTTGGTCTTTAAATTTCATGCAGTGGTTCTTCAGTGGACATGTGATTGTCCATAATAGACTTGCTGAAGAGGAAACAGCAAAGGATTATATGGTTTTGAAAGTCTTCTCTAAGATATTATTGAGTTACTCAACACAAGCACACAAAAAAATTTGGGCTACATACTTGTATAAATGCATGAATACACACACGTGCCTCAAAACATTTCACGTACCCCAAAATTTAAGTTTTTTCTTGAACACCAATGAGTTGTTTCTGTTTGTCATTATTGTAGTTCAACAAAACCACAGCAGTGGAAGAAATAAGCTGCTCCTGGTTTTTGGGACTGACACTTTTTCTTTTTTGACTCTCTGTGCTTTCACTTTCTCCCACCATCTTTTTGCCAAAAGAAGGACTGGCCAGCATCCTACCCACTCCAATCAACAAGTATATGTCACATTTTCTGTGTAATGTAAAGAAATTGATAGTACAGTCCCACATCCACAGAATGGATATTTATGCAGTCATCAGCCAGGCTAGATGATACCTTTATAGTGGAGGTACCTTTATAAACTTTACTTCTTGGGTAACATGAGACAGAAACTGTAAACCAATTCCCTCCTCTTGTCAAAAGAAAAAAAGAAATAGGTTGCTTTTGGTGGGGGAAGAGGAAGGGAAAGCTGCAGACAAAATCAAGATGCACATTACATTGATATTCCATTACAAAGGTAACTGCTTCTTCTAATTTAGTTTGTGGTTTACTAGAAAGCAATCTGAGTCAAGGGATCTTCAGAAAATTTGCAGTCTGAACTCTGCCTGATGGAGGTATAGTGTATGAAGGAGGATGTCTGGATAAGATAAGAGCTGGCAATAAAGTCTGTCCCCTGTTAATTACCATAATACAGGAAACTCCCACTCAGTCTTCTGTCCAGCCAGTTTCCCAGGACTTTTCTGCTGTCTGTCTATATTCTCTTTTAGCTTCCCTCATACTCAAACCTCCAGTTCTTTAAGGTTTCTTACACATGTGAATTCCCCTACACCAGAAAATAGCACAATGTTTTAGTTATATTCCCTTGCTTTCTTAAAATACACTTATGTCTAACGTATTCCTGTGTACAACCAGAGCTTAAGGAAGGGGGTGTCAAGGACCCATGAAACCAGTCAGAAACCAGTCAGAAATTTATCTGTATGAAGGGAGGAGGCTGTAGATGTGGGCTCACCGACTAACACTGCAGAGAGGCAAGCTGCTCCGTGGTGCTGCCATGTGCCAGGTCCGGCCACAAGCATGACAGGGATGGACAATGGACAGGACTGAGTCCATCCCACCAGTGGAGGCCTCTGTGTTTTTCTTTTCAGAGATTGTATAGGTAGGAAAACAACTGTGCAGTTTTAAGTTAAAATACAGAGGAACTGGGGCTCATCCCACGTGTCTGGGGTATTTTTCTGACAAAAACTGAAATGTCACAAGCAGTACGATGACTCATAGTCATATTGATGACTTTTAATTTGCATGACCCACGGTCACCCAGGCGCTGGTCTAGAGAAGTCAGTCCCCAATGTTCCTTTGGAAATGACCTTTAGGAAGCTCAACAATGCACCAGCTATGTGGAGGAACAAGTATTGCGTCCTCCCATACACTCATACAGAGACACATACAGCTGTTCCCTTCCAGGATAAAACTCACTTATGTGATTACACAAAGAGGCGAGAGCAGCCAGCCTTATCTCAAGCCAAACCTTAGAGCAAAGTAAGAATTTAAAAAAGTTAGGTGTTTATAAAAATGGGGCCTTCAGGCCTCAAATAGACATTGTCAGAAATCTATATAATCCACATATATAATTCTAAAAAATACTCATTTGAGTAATTTTTGCATTTTATTTTATTTAATATTATTATATGCCTTCAGACGTGGAAACATTAAATCTCAATCAAAAAAAGTTTACTTGACATTCACTGTTAGCATTAATGCAAGACTTGTATATTTCAGAGCAAAGCTAATTAAATAAGTCACCTGCAGACACTGGCTGAGTTTTGGGTTTTAATAAAACCAATCTAGTCCCTGCGAATAATGAGCAGCAAGTGCATTTCAAAATTAAGAGGCATAATATTGGTTGGGTTTTTTCTATTCATATTATTGCAAGATTTTGTCCAGAGAATGCAATATGTGCCTGGAACCTTGGTTTTTTGTCGGAAATGGTTTTCACAGGCTTATCTTAAAAAAAAAAAAAAAAAAGAAATCATTCAAGACAAATGCTATTCTCTTCGTTTGGTCAGTTTTACAACATTTTCATTCCAGCTGTCCTGCAATGCCTATTTTTACCATGCGTCTGATACTTTAGTGGCACTGGAATCAACTGTCCACCATGTTATTTCACATGATCCATTTTAACAGAATGCAGGCAAGGATATAAAAGTGTACATCTTCCCTCAGCCACATTTAGCAGAGCATATACATGGATATGTGTATATATGTATCCATATATACACATCCATATATAACATGGATCAGTGAGGATGCTTTATTTCTTGAAGCGGACTTAGGTCCCTGCAGAGGAGACCTCTGAGAGTCATTCTGTCTCTTGTGGTACTCTGGAATAGCTTCTAATACTGTCAAAATAGGGGCTGTATAGAGTTTCTGAATGCCATCTGCAAGTATATGATAATACTTTTCTGTCCTCAGGAAACCAATGCAGTCAGTTGCAGCACTTATAAAACTCCTCAGAGAATCAGTATATGTTGCAACAGTTCCCATGTGGCACCTCAGAAGATGACTTTTAAGTGGTAAGAAGTCTAGACAATGGCAGTAAAAAAAACCTAAATAAATTTGTATGGATGCTTTGTGATTTTTTTGGCCAGTTTGGTACCTCTTAAACCTCTATTTCCCTTTAGATGAGGTAGATAGGAAGTTCTCATACTCAGAAAACCCAAGTCAGTGAATACAAGCTTCACAGATCATTGAGTTTTGATATCATGGTATTTAGAGGGTCCTCTGAAGCAAATTTTCCCTTTGTGTATTGTTTGCATATGAATTAGCCATCTCTAGATATTCAGATCAAGCAGAAACAAGGTGGGCATTGCTGTTTCCAGTATTTTCACAAGTGTTTTAGGATGTGCTTCCTTCTGTTCCTCAAGCCTGAGGGAATAGAAATTAGATATTGAAAGCATAGATCTTCATACACTGCAGTGTGTTCTGAAAAAGATTTCTAAAAGGTACAGAAAAATGCATATTTTTAGCTATGAAAAAAGTATATTTTAAGATCATTTTAATAGATAAAATGTTAATTTAGTTTTGATAAATATAAGTGCTACGTATTGCCTTATTTACGTTAATGAGCTAAAGCAAGAGCTTCTTGCCTTGGGAAATAGCACTTCATCACCAAATGTAAGAGTTCCCAGGGAATTCAAAGTCACATATTTCACTCATAAAAAGCATAAAATTATTGCTTTAGCACTGTTTCATTCTTAATATTACCTTTGTCTTAACATTATTGTTTGTCCAAGTATATTGAACATGGTTCTGGTCTGAGTTTATTCTCACATCCTACTTGCATAATATTTATGGCCCAATCTAGGTTTTCTTCTTTAAACTTGTTCATAATTATATGGGGATTATTTTGGTCTAACATCTTTTTGCCTCTTGGCTTTTGTTACTAAAAACACAGATAAGATTTTTACTACGTGTTCACATTCCAGACCCATAAAAAAATCTGTGACAAAAGTGAAATAAACCTTGTACAATCATACCCTCCATGATAGGAAAGGTGGGTGAAACATTGTTTCTGTAAAAGGAATTGATAAAGTTCAAGAAAAAATGCAAATCACAGACCCTGGAAATCTCCCTGTTTAAGATACTTTCCTTTACTATGGGTATTAACTCTTTCAGATACGAAGTAAAAAAGCTGGAGCTTTTTTTAGTAAAAAGAAGTCATTATACAGCTATGATGATAAGAAGAAGGGGGAAAATGACATATGCCCTCTTGTACTCAACCAATCTTTTTTCCCCCTTCAGACTAAGTTGTCAGAACTTGAAACTGTCAACTGACAAAAAAAGAGAATATTTGCTACATCAGAGACAGTAGAATCATTCCTGTTCAAAAACTTTTCAGACCTTCCATCTTAGTTTGTGTTGCTATAGGGGATGAAAGCTTTGGAAAGCCTTGGAGCTGAACTCTGGGGATGACAAAGCAAGGGAGTAGCAGTGCGATTTATTTAACCCCACAGTAATACTTAATGATACAATTATTTTTAATTTTATCATTTTAATATTAATATTTTAGAGGGTTGTATAAAATATGGTAGAGAATAGGAAAAAATTTACATTTTTAATAAATTTTAGATTCCTCTGCCTTATACAAGCAGCTATTCCTTCTGAATTCTTGTATCATATTGTCGATTCCTGCAGGCATTATGTTTTACAAATACTTTACAACTATTTCTACTTAATGGAAAGCAACACTTTTGGTGAATGGAAGAGCAAAAGAAGCAAAAATTTAATTTCCCCCAAAGGAAAATTCTTAAGTACCATCAAGCTTGTGTAGACACCTTCAACCATATTCACTTATCTCATGCAGATGAGATCCATGACAGATATTACAGTAATTAAATAAAAACTGTAGGATGATATTTTCATACTGATTTAAAATAAATTTATTTTGAGCTCCCTTCTGTATTTGCAGATTATTACGTTTACAGTTGTATAATACTCACTGTGCAGTTATAGTCATGCACACAAATAGGTATACAGTTTAGAGTGATTCTTCAAAAGTTTAGCAGTATAATATAGATGCCATTGAATCCTTGGAACGAGAAAACTGAAATACTCAATATCCAAATACTATTTCTGTCTTTTCCTTTCAAATTCTATTTAACCAGAGGCAATTTTCCTATCCTCTAGGTACCTCATACTTCTTCTCTTTCAGATAAAAACTATAATATGCCTATCTCAGAAGACAGTTGAGAAGTTGACTGGTCTGTAATGTAGTTTGAGAACTTCTGAAGATAGATACCTTATATTTATGTGTGTTACACTTGTTATTTTGTTAATTGCTAATCTTTATCATTGATAGGTTCTGTTTCTGGAAGGTGTTTCAGCATCCTCAAAATCTGTAGTTCATGGATTGAAATATCATTTTCAGCAATACCACAACTAAGATGATGTCTTTTCTGGAAACCGTGATCAGTAAAATGAATGACTGTTAGCTTTTCCCCGTGAGTGGATATCACAGCATGGCAAATAACAGAGTAATAGCAGTCTCCCAATTGTCAGATGATCACCCCAAAGTTCACAGTTCTCTGAACATTTGCAGATACATGCAACAGAACATTATGAATCTCTCCATCATGTATAAAGTCACTGTACAGGTCATTTTATTTCATGAGAAAAGTGAAAGTCGTGGCTGAGTGCTTGAAAAATAACCAGCCTTCAAAGAGAAGTATCTGCATTTGTAGAGCACATCACTACTCTCAAGTCAACTCTTCATATCAATGTCATTTTTTTGAGTATCGAGCCAATGTTGTCATTCCTTGTCACTAGTTATGGATGAAGGAGTACAAGATAAAATATCAAAAATGAAGTAAACCTTTCAGTTTTTAACAAGCATGAAAACTATACTTCTAGGTCCATATAGAAAGTTTGCCTATGTTTGATATGATGATTTTACCATGTCACTGGTGCTGACAGCTTAAATAGCCTTGCCCTGAGACTCCCTGACAGACACAAATGACTCGTCATTTATCTGAAAGTGAAGGACAGAATCTTATGGATGAATATATATAATTTTACAACATAGTTATATCAGAAATATCATTCATAAAAATAAAACCCTCCACCACAAAACTTATGCATCTGGCTACTAATGAGAAGGTCATTAGTACATGTGCTTCTTCCTAGTCGGATCAAATTGAACCAATGAATGTTGATTCCCTGCCTTTTCTATTTAGATATCTGAAAAGTGTGAGTGG